>JAFMOD010000805.1:13509-62818 GCA_019802435.1 Corydoras maculifer | reverse complement strand
TGATTTGTTTGGACTGAATGGTTCATGTTACCTGTGAAAGAACACATACGGTATCTCAGGGAGGAAGTAAACTTGAATATTGATGTCCTCCTGGTGGTTCTCGCCCCACATTTTCACAACCTCGTTATTGTCCTTCAGGAAGCTTGGAAACAGACAGACACCATTTGCTTCGTACACTGTGGGATTCGACGGCTCCCACTTTTCATTCGGATGGAATTCTGGGGCGGCAGGATTGAGCACAGAGGTTTTATTAGTTGCAAGACAAACTTCAAAGTGCTGCATCAAAGTGAGGAGACTTCCTGTCTTCTTTTTGGTCCCAACTATCTCCTGAATCAGGTCCAGGGCATCAGTGTCCAACTTCTCCAGCTCTTGCCGAACCAAGATGCGAATAGCCACGTTGCTCAGAGTGGCACTTTTTGAAAAGTCCTCAATCCACGTCTGTCTGTGTCTCTGCAGAGCGTTCTCCAACATCAAAGTTCTACTGGAAATAGATTTTAGCTCTTTAACCAAGTCGTGTCTTACAATGGCCTGCATCGAAATGAAAAGTGTAAATAGATCAATCAACTTTTAACTGATTTAAACTTTTCTATTCATTCATTATCTCCCATTTATCCTCTATCAGGGTCGCGGTGGGGTTCCCCATGCCCATCCAGGGGAGAACGTCTCGGGCGCTGGGCAGATAGACCCAGGACAGGGCGCCAATCCATCGCTGGGCACACACTCACTCAGACACACTCTATATGGGGCAATTTTGAGATTTCAATTAACTTGATCCATGTTTTTGGACTGTGGGAGGAAACCGGAGAACCCGGAGGAAGCCCATGCAGACACGGGGAGAACATGGAAACTCCACCCAGATGGGGATTCGAACCGGGAATCCCTAGCGCTGAGAGGCGAATGTGCTAAACCACTAAGCCACCGTGCTGCCTGATTTAAACTTATTCTACTTATTTTTTTAATAACAAACCTTAAACAATGTGATGAGAAATGATGGTCTAACAAACACCATGTCCTCCAAATCAGGGATATCGTGATACCACATGATGGCCCCAATCCTGTGCAGATACTGAAGGATAGACTTTAGAGAATCATGGTCCAGATTTGTCTCTTCATTTAGTAAATTTATGAGGTCATCTCGAGTCACTAATCCTGTTAAAAGACTCATGTATTTATTACTGAAATGGGATCGATACTCTTAGTCCGGTCAAAATGAGACACTGACCATGTTTTGGAATGTCACCACTTGTCAGCCGGTTCTGAATGCCAGTTTCAATGTCCTCATAGCACTTTGGTAGAGTTTGTTTTATGAAGGGAAACATGTCCTCATTTGAAATTAATTCTCTGATGTGAGTCTGTAATCTGCTGATGTCCTCAGGCTTCGTGCTGTCAATGGCTATCAGATCCATGACCTGAAGATTTAAACAGAATGACCGCCGTCTGTCAGAACGTTTCATTTCAAGGCTCCTGTTAAAGCTGAGTAAAGAAACCTGATGAAGGTCCCGGACTTCAACACATCAGAGTTCAGGCAAAGCAGATTTTTATAATAAATTAAGAGCAAAACGGAATCTTTTGGATGTAAAAGATTTGTTAACGTGAAAATTGTGGATGCTTTTGTAAAATAATGATATTTCCAGGTGGAGGATGTGAAAAGGTGATGAACTGTCCCACGTGTCTCTGTTCAGTCCCAGTGTCAGGATCCTCGGACCTGATTCTCTGGACTGTGTTTGGTTTTGAGTTTCACTTTGGTTCTGGTTTTTATTGTTTCGGTTTGTTTTCATTCATTTCGCGGCTGTCCCTCATTCTTTAGTCATGTGACCTGATGCTTTGTTATTTAAGCCAGCCCCACTCTCTCTTCAGTGAGAGAGCTCAGGTTCGTTGCTGTAGGCTGTTTGGTGGTTATTATTATTTTAAATCTCTGCTGCCTGTTTGGTGTGAATATCGCTTTTCTTACCCGGACCTAGGAGCATACGTGACACCCAGGCATCTGACTTTGATTTAATTTGTAATGGCGCCCTCTACTGTACAGCATTACACTGACAGACTGATGATATCCAGTCCCAGCATGCATCTGGCTGACAGTATTTTCCGTGCGCTCGTGGTCCGGCAGCCCGTGGTCCGGCGGCCCGTGGTCGATCTCTGCAGCTTATAAAGGGCAGAGACGTTCGTCAGGTGAGCCGAGGCAGGTGCATCATGCATCTCTAATCAAAATCCTCTGCTTTCTCCCCCTGTGCCGCTGGGCTACCGCCACAACGACTTACCTTACCTCTTTATATTGCTACTACTGCATAATGAGACGCTTACGGTGGATTAATTCAGACGGAGCATTACTGATGGGGATACAGGGGTAGCTGAGTGGTTTGGGTGTTGGGCTGTTAATCAGAAGGTTATGGGTTCAAATCCCAGGTCCACTGAAGTTACCAAGGTGGCTCCTTGAGCATGGCCCTTAACCCTCCTTGCTCCAGGGGGCGCTGTGTTTTGAATAGCAACCAAGTTGGGATGCTGTAAGTAATGTAATGTAATGTAATGGGACAGGTGTGTACTGCACTGGCAGTGGTATACATCAGCACCATTTGGGTTCAGCATGCCACTTAACCCATTTAAAAATGATCAGTGAGTGTTTTCCTTGCCACTGTCACCCCCGCTTGGTCTCGGGGGCTGTCTGCTTTACTTTGAAACTTTTAATGCATAACTGTGTATTTCTGTCAGAACAGGAACACGGAAGAACCTTTAAATAATTCATACATCCATTATCTCCCACTTTATCCTCTATTAGGGTCGGGGGGGGGTTCCCCATGTCCATGTCCATCCAGGGGAGAACGTTTCGGACGCTGGGCAGATACACCCAGGACAGGGGGGCAATCTATCGCTGGGCACACAATTACTCACACACACACACACACACAAACACTCTATATGGGGCAATTTGGAGAACTCAATTGACTTGATCCATGTTTTTGGACTGTGGGAGGAAACCGGAGAACCCTGAGGAAACTTATGCCACCATTATATAATATGATATATAATATAAAGTAATGACGAGATGCAAAACTAAAAACAATGCACATTTGAATATTGTGTGTGTAATGAAGAGATTAGTGAATGGAAATGATGAAGGTTAAGAAATTCAAAAGGTCTAATGCAGACTGATCTAGTGGTGATAATGTGGGTGGGGACATCCCCCTGTCATTCAGATACATGGAATTCTCACCTGCAGTTTGTCCTCTAGAAGGCGCTCAATCTGACTGATCTGTTCGTTGTACATTGAGGCGTTGCTTAATTCCTGGATGTTATTTCTTTGCGCCTCCAGGCTGGTCGTTTGCTCCGTCAGCATCTGTTCCACCTTCTGCTTGATGTCTTGAGTTTTCGTCTTCACATCATCCTCATTGGCGCAGGCGTCAACGTGTGTCCCCACCAACTGCACCACGGCACACGGGACTTTGAGCTGAATGTTGCTGATCCAAAAACTTACTTTCTCTTTAAAAGATTTGGGGTCCGTCACATCGTAGCTTCAAATTCAAAACACAGTGACAAAAAAGTTGTACTAAGCATAGTTGTAACAAATCTGGGACTTTAACATGGAAACCTAGTTTGCAGGATTACCTGGACAGATCAATGACCAGAATGACCAGAGCCTGAGGAGTTATGAAGACGTGATGGGTGAAGTAGTATTCTTCTTGTCCAGCGAAATCCCAAAAACGGAAGCAAATTCCGTCCCGCTCCACTTTACTGATTTCGATGCCAACCGTGCGGTCCTCCTCAGCCACTGCTACGGGGCACTCACTCTTTAGGCTGCGACTCAAAGTGGACTTGCCTGCCATGGTGGAGCCTAAGAACATGGTTTTAATGGTGGAAACAGTAATGGAGCTATGATTCTTTAACAGGGCGAAAAAGTTACGGATTTCCTTTAAACCACCGGCACAAACTTCTGCAGGTGGAACCCGGAGTGGGTTACCATTAACCCTGAGTTTTTTCAAAGCCTCAGGCTCTACAATAAAGTTTGGAAGTTCTGTTAGGTGGTTCTTCTCTACATACAGCTCCTTCAGCTGGTGGAGACCTTCCAGAGGCAGCAGGCTCTTCAGGTTGTTGCAGGACACATTGAGATACGCGAGGTTCTTACATTGGTTGATGTCCGTAGGCAGCTGAACAAGACGGTTTGTACTCATCTTTAAAAACTGCAGTTTCTTCAGCGATGGGAGCACGTCGTCGGGGATGCTCCTGATGCTGTTCTGATTGATGTACAGTTTCACTAGATGGTGCAGTTCCCCTATCTGCTGAGGAAACGCTGTTAACTCGTTGCGGGTCAGATTGAGCTCTGTCAGGTTAGACAGCTGAAAAAGACCCGAAAAGTCCTTCAGCTTGTTCTTCTCCAAATTTAACTTCATGACTTTGGGACCAATTTTAAAAAGATCCTGGGGAAGAGATCGGAGTTTCTTTCCTGCATAGTTCTCCTCTCTCTTTGGTTCATAATTACCTAAGAAAACATCAGACAAGAAGACCTCAGACTTTCACCAGATTAACATGATCATTTAGATTCATTCAATCTTAATTTATATTCTAATTTAAAGCCAGCAGTTTGTCAGAATCATTAACACGACTAGAACTTCTCTATTTTATGTAGTTTTAAAGTTCTCACCATTTGAAGTAGCCATAGTGAAGAGCAGCAGCATTCACTCTGCCACTGCCACTTCCTCCTGAAAGCACTTCCGTCTTCATCTCCAGAGGATTGACGTCAGGAGAGCATTCAGCGCTGACACGCCTTTAAACCCTGCTGATCCTGCAGCTTACCTGACGGCATCATCCCTGACCTTTACTGAGGTTTCGCTTACAGTAAAGTGAAACCAGTAAAGTTTCAAGTGTAAAGCTGCAGTAAAGTTGTTTTTCCTGTTCTGTATTTCTAATTCCATCCATTATCCATTATCGTCCGCTTGTCCAGGGTTCGGGTCGCGGGGGCAGCAACCGAAACAGGGAGACCCAGACCTCCCTGGCCCCAGCCACCTCCACCAGCTCGACTGGGGTAACCCCGAGGCGTTCCCAGACCAGCTGAGAGATATAACCCCTCCAGCGTGTCCTGGGTCGTCCCCGGGGGTCTCCTCCCAGCTGGACTTGCCTAAAACACCTCCCTAGGGAGGCGGCCAGGAAGCGTCCTGACCTGATGCCCGAACCACCTCAACTGGCTCCTTTCAATGCGGAGGAGTAGCGGCTCCACACCGAGTCTCTCCCGGATGCTTCTCACCCCGTCTCTAAAGGAGAGCCCAGACCCCCTGCGGAGAAAACCCATTTCGGCCGCTTGTATTGGCGATCTCGTTCTTTCGGTCATCACCCAAAGCTCATGACCGTAGGTGAGGGTCAGAACGTAGATCGACTGGTAAATCCAGAGTTTAAAGCTCAGGAACCTGAAGGCTTCACAGAACCTCGATCTGAAGCTCCTGAGCACCTGAGTGGGAGATTTTGTAACAGCTTCGTTAGTGCTCAACCTCATGTAATAATTCATTATTAATTAATTGTAATATCAGAATCCCATAAATATTTACATTATATTTACATTTAGGCGGCACGGTTTCTTAGTGATTGGCATGTTCTCCTCTCAGCCCTAGGGATTTCGGGTTCGAATCCCCATCTGGGTGGAGTTCGCATGTTCTCCCCGTGTCCGTGTGGGTTTCCTCCGGGTTCTCAGGTTTCCTCCCACAGTCCAAAAACATGGATCAAGTCAATTGAGTTCTCCAAATTGCCCCATATAGAGTGTGTGTGTGTGTGTGAGTGTGTGCCCAGTGATAGATTGCCCCCCTGTCCTGGGTCTATCTGCCCAGCACCCGAGATGTTCTCCCCTGGATGGGCATGGGGAACCCCACCGCGACCCTAATAGAGGATAAAGTGGAAGATAATGGATGGATGAATATTAGTTCTTTTACTAAGGCACTTCTTTAAACTGCTGCAAAAAGTTTGATCAGATCAGTCCTGTGTTCTCAAACGTACACTGCTCACCAGTTCAGTTTCGTATTAATTGCAAAATTTTATTGATAACGTATCACATTGTACATCATCGGGCTCCACAGTATCTGAGTGAACTGATTCTGTATAAACCAACACGGAGCTCAGATCTCAAGGTGCTGGTTAACTTTTAGCTCCTAGAATAAATAAAATGCCTGCTGGTAAAAGAGCGTTATCCCACAAAGTTCCTCAACTTTGGAACAGCCTTTTAGTTACTGTTTACGATTCTGAATCTCTATCAATCTTTAAAAGTTGATTAAAAACATTCATTCATTCATTCATTATCTTCCGCTTATCCTCTATTAGGGTCGCGGTGGGGTTCCCCATGCCCATCCAGGGGAGAACGTCTCGGGCGCTGGGCAGATAGACCCAGGACAGGGCGCCAATCCATCGCTGGACACACACTCACTCTCACACAGACACACTCTATATGGGGCAATTTTGAGAATTCAATTGACTTGATCCATGTTTTTGGACTGTGGGAGGAAACCGGAGAACCCGGAGGAAACCCACGCGGACACAGGGAGGACATGGAAACTCCACCCAGATGGGGATTCGAACCGGGAATCCCTAGTGCTGAGAGGCGAACATGCTAAACCACTAAGTTTAAAAACACATTTATTTAATTTGGATTTTAATTAATTCTGTAAATAAATGTGTAGATCTGAGGGTTGGTGGGTTGGATTGGTGATCTGGAATCAGTCTGTGCTAATGTGTCACCTAATTCGTCACCACTGTTAGAGAGTGCAGTGCTGAAATGCTGTCAGTAGGGGGAGCCCTCTTAACTCATATGCAGTCTGCAGCTGGAGGCCGTTCCGTGGGAGTCAGATGCCGCTCTGCAGGGTTTTATTCTGTCTGCTATTCAAGATAAGCTGTAAGACATCACCCGCTTCTCATCCATAACACTGTCAGAGCACTACAACTAATTTATATAAACCTTTGTTGACCTCACACACTCAGATCTGTGGTTAGAGCTTAGTAGTTAGCACGTTCTCCTCTCAGCACTAGGGATTCCCGGTTCGAATCCCCATCTGGGTGGAGTTTCCATGTTCTCCATGGATCAAGGTCAATTGAGTTCTCCAAATTGCCCCATATAGAGTGTGTGTGTGTGTGAGTGAGTGTGTGCCCAGTGATAGATTGCACCCCCTGTCCTGGGTGTATCTGCCCAGCGCCCAAAACGTTCTCCCCTGGATGGACAGAGGGAACCCCCCCCCTCCCCCCGACCCTAGATAAAGCGGAAGATAATGAATGGATGAATGGATTATATACCCGGTCTATAACTTAAGTGTCCTACACCATTAACACCACCTCCTCACACATAGAGTTTACTAAGCCTCGGTCCTCACAAGGTTTCTTCCTTACACACCCACAGCACCGGTTTCTTGCCCGTCAGCCGGATCTCGGGCGTTAAACTGTACAGATTTATAAATATAATATAAAAAAAGACACCAGCAGTTTTTTACCAAGTGTTTAATAATGCACTATATTAAATGTAAATAATAAAAGAAAATACAAGTTTTATAAAATACATTCAACAGTGACCTCAGCCTTTGTAAAAATTACAAATATAACACAGTATTTAGAATCATGTACTTCTGCATCCACGTCACATTTTCATGAACAGATTTCATTTTCTGGTGCAAAAAAAAATCATATGCTTAACATGGGAAGCAGCTGCATGTGGACGGACTGTAAAGTGATCAGTGATTAGGGCCTCGGGTTTGTGACCCCAGCTTCATCGCCATGACACCTCTCTGCACTGCAGTCCTGCAAGACATGACAAAATGAACTGAGCATTGCACTGAGCTTAAGGAACAACAAACGGCAGGGTGTAACTGTGTGTCCAAATCCACATCCATTAAGAAATAATCTCATTAATATTCTGCAACAGTCTGACTCAGTCTCATGATCACAGCTTTTAATTAAACACATCGTCATGTCTTTAAATGATTTTATGCAGTTGTTCTTAAACTGTGTTTTGCCACAAAATGGTATAAAAATACAAGACATTATATTTCCCGATATATTTTAGGAACTGCCTTCTGTAATCTGGCCGCTAGATGGCGGTATATGATTATTAACGAAACCGGAAGCACGATCAGCATTCACTTCAATAAAGTCCGAAATGTTTTAGTTTTCAATCAACGCATTTATAAATTAAATTTTGTTTTTCTATATTATTGGGGGGGGGGGGCGTACACCCAGGACAGGGTGCCAATCTATCAATGGGCACACTCACTCACACACACTCTCTATGGGGCAATTTAGAGCATTTAATTGACCTTAAATCCTTGTTTTTGGATTTGGGAGAAAACCAGAGAATTGGGAGGAAACCCACGCGGACACAGGGAGAACATGCAAACTCCACTTAGAACGAGATTCAAACTTGCTGCACATAGAACACTTAGAACATACTAATCACTAAGCCCCCGTGTTGTCCAGGTTGTGTATTATTGTGAATAAATCACCTAAAGAGGTGTTGCGTTCCCATCTATACCCCATTATTGTGATCTATTCAGACTGAGGCCACGCCCCCTCGTACCTCATTACTTTAATATACACTCACACCTGAGTGTATCTCACGCCATTACACTTATAAACAGCTTATAATCACTAGAGCATAAATGCACCTTTCCATATATACTTTATATTTTATAATGTATGTATCATATTGTACAGCAAAGTTGTTATTTTTAAATATAACTGTATATTGTAAATGCAGTAAATTGCTATTTACAAGAGAGACACCATCGTGCCAGAACAAAATTCCTTGTGTGTGTAACATAGTTGGCAAATAAATCTGATTCTGATTTAGATTCTGATTTAGATTCTGATTCTGATTCTGATTCTGATGTTGTTCTGTGAGGCGGTACGTAAAGGTTTTGGTTTGATAATGGCTTCTAATCGCTCTGAAATGTTTAAGAACCTCTGCCGCGCTCGAGTGAGTTTGATGTCCACGCCGCGCTCGAGTGAGTTTGATGTGTATGGGAATTTGACTTTTGGCTTTTCAGATTTGAAGCTAAACCGAATGAGCAGATAATCAACTGACCGCTGCTGACCGAACCACAGAGAGCTGAAAGGAATTAAGTCTCTGACGGTCTCATGTTACACATACACACCCTCTGAATGGAGGCCGGACACCAGTGGGGTCTGCAGACTTCGGGAGGTTCCCAGGATCTGTTTAGCGGTGGTGTGAGGGTTGAACTCCAACGCTGAGTAATTTGAGTCTAAAAAAAAATTTAAAAATACATGAGTTTTTTGATTTAGACCATTTTTAGTTTATTTTCAGTGAAATACAGAGCGGCCTGTTCAGAGCACTCAGCACTTTATTAACATCACCGATTTCTATTTTATAATTCCACTTGTAGATGTAGTATTAGTTATTGTGTTATGATGGTCCTGTGAGGGGCCTCAGCTGAATGGTACTCTTATAATAAAACCCATAAACTAATAAAGTATGAAAAGCAGAGTCAGAATATCTTTATTGTCAGGTATAATGAAATTAAGGTGCCATACTTTTGGTGTCACCCACTAAAATTTACATAAACAAAGATTTAAAAAATAGCACTATAATTTACAAAAAGACAGAAAAATTATTTACAAGAGTGTAAGACTGTACAAACTGAGTGAATGTCTTTGTATATTGCAGGTTGTTTTTATATTGCACGTTCAAAAATGTACAGAACTGAGTGAATTGTTATAGCAACAGACAGACTACAGAGGGTCTGATGGTGGTGCAGAACGTAACGTCCAAAAGCAAAGGAACAGAACAGAACAGGATTTCAACCATTCGATGTTGTTACTGAAAACATTGGGTTTGCACCAATTTCTCCAAATTTATATAAAAAAGGTAAACGCAAAAAGCAATTCCAGAGTGAAGCAGTTAGAAGTCCTACCTTCATCACTTGCTCCATCAGGCAGGAGGTAAGCCAGATCTTGGTCGTCTGATTGGACGCTGACCTGAGGTGAAGGACCTCCAGCTTGCTGGATGAACTGCTGCAGGTTACATTGTCGGAGTTCCTTGTTTAGTTCCTCCAGCTCTTTGCTTTTGACCTTTATATTAAAAAAGCCATAATATTATTTAAATGCAACGCTACGGTCAAATGGATGATGGTAATAAATATAACAAACACTTTGTTTAAAGAGAAGTTATTAAGGTCAATCATTCCCACGCATTAAAAAAACAACACGACGCAGTTCTTTGACTCACCAACATGATGGTTAAGCACTCAGATAAAAACAGGATTTATGGAACTTGAGATTATGTTTATAATTCTTTATGATTCATTTAAATATCCTGTGTGAATAAAGCCAGTCGACCCCCCCCCCCCATTACATTGACATACACTGACTTGTGACCTCATAACTGGGGGCAACTTCATACATTCATTCATTATCTTCTTCTTTATCCTCTAATAGGGTCGCGGGGGGGGGGGGGGTTCCCCATGCCCATCCAGGGGAGAACGTTTCGGGCGCTGGGCAGATATACCCAGGACAGGACTCCAACCTATCACTGGACACACAATCACTTACACACACACACACACACACTCTATATGGGGCAATTTGGAGAACTCAATTGATCCATGTTTTTGGACTGTGGGAGGAAACCTGAGAACCCAGAGGAAACCCACGCGGACACAGGGAGAACATGGAAACTCCACCCAGATGGGGATTCAAACCGGGAATTCCTAGTGCTAAGAGAAGAACATGCCAAGCACTAAGCCACCGTGCCGCTGGGGACAACTTACTGTTGTTAATCCAACTAAGGTGTAGAAGCTCTGCTTGGACTGGGTCACATGTTGTGTTCAACACACTGCTGTAGGGTGGATTTTTCTCCCCGATAGTCAAACTAGAAAGAACATACTAATCCTTACCTCCAGCAGCTCTCCAGACACCCTGAAAGCCTTTTCAGTCTCCTCAAGGAGAGAACCCAGGTCAGATCCCTGACGCTGTGCGGTGTGGAGCTGTGTCCTCATCTGTCCCAGAGACTCCTCTAAACTAACTCGTTCCTGGTGCATTACATTTTTCTTGTTCTCTATTTGTAGCTGGACGTCTCGCTCCAGTCTTCCTCGCTGGGTTTCTGTCTCGTGAATCATCTGGCTGTGCTTATCTAAGGAAAGGTCCATGTCTTTCAGATGCCTTAGCATGTTCTGTTCTTTTTGTACTTCATTATGATATTCAGATTCCCAGTACTCCCCGTGGGCCAACTCCGCTTCATTGCGCCTAAACGCCTCTCCTAAATATTCTAAATCATCCAGAAGTTCTGGGGTAAAAACAGGAGGTTCTGGTTGCTCTAAAACCCAAACTTGCTGGTCCAGAGAACTCAAGTTTGCCTGTAGAGCCTGCAACCTGCTCTGCTGCTGAAGAATATGCCGAAAGACCTCGTCCTTGGATGGTCCCGCTTGTGCAAACGATGGGCCAGCAGGATCAGGAGATGACCTTTGCTCTGGAGAATCATGCAACGCCTGCTTTGGCTGCTTAAGATAGGGATTTGAGGAGGTAGATGGTCCGAGGTTAAAGCTATGAGGCTTTCTGAGCTCCTTCTTTTTTGGAGGCTCAGGATCGAGCAATCTGGGGATGGACGGTGTCCGGTCCAAAACAGACTCTTCACTGCTGGTGGGTCCCGTACGCCGCAAGATGAATTGCACCTCACTGCTTAGCTGGCCCAGTTTGGCCAGGGCTTGAAGAGGCCGTTCAGTAGCCACAAGCTGACGTTCCTTGTCTCTTAGCCTTTCGACCAGTACATAACGTCCGGTTTGCCCTGGAACAAAATTAGCAACAGGTCACCGTTTTGTAAAGACGTTCACACTGTTATGGACGGAGAGCGGCGTTTTTGACCCCAGAGGGACATTTAGGGAAACCAGCCGCTGTACCATGTTGCAAAAACACATGGTATGTGTCGTAAGTGATTGTGTTGTGCAGTTGGACATTAACATACCGATAGCCTGAGCCAGAGCAATGACCACGTCTTGGCAGGACGTCTCTTCAGACAGACCGCAGACGACTCGCTGCACCCCGTCCACCCACACCTTCAGCTCCATCTTTGAATCGTCTTCATGCAGCAGCGCCGTTCACATGGCAGAGTGCTGTGGGGCGGAGAATGAGGAGCAAATTTCAATAATGATTTAATACAGGGTGGCACGGTGGCTTAGTGGTTTAGCATGTTCTCCTCTCAGCTCTAGGGATTCCCAGTTTGAATCTGTTGAACCCAGTTTCCATGTTCTCCCTGTGTCCGCGTGGGTTTCCTCCGGGTTCTCCGGTTTCCTCCCAAAAACATGGATCAAGGTCAATTGAGTTTTCCAAATTGCCCCATTATAGAGTGTGTGTGAGTGAGTGTGTGCCCAGTGATAGATTGCCCCCCTGTCCTGGGTGTATCTGCCCAGCACCTGAAACGTTCTCCCCCATGACCCTAATATAGGACAAAGCGGAAGATAATGAATGAATGAATGAATTTAATACAGTGTATTACAGACATCATGACATTTACGGCATTATTGACACATTTCAGATTCCATGTGACAACCCCAAATATTTATGTCTGCACCATCTTGCAGATTGGCCCCAACATTCTGTCCTGTACCAGAACCACGGGCCTGACTTCTCTCTTAAATCTAAATAAATAAAAACATCTCGTGACAGTGGGTCTCCTACACCAAACCTGTTAACCCACCCTGCTGTATACTCACCGTTATAATCCAAATGTACCGCGAGCTGCGTTTTACACAATTGTATGTGTCCAAAGGTTATGGTTTTGTATAAAGCCCTCGTCTGTCTGAGCATGCCTCAATGCATTTAGCCGGATTTATTCCAAATCTGACCCGACCGTTCAAACGTCAGAAACTGAGATTAGATCACGACACACAGAGCTTTATTAGGTTCATCTACGTCTCAACCCTGTGTTCTGAGCCCAAACCAGCTGGGATACCTGTAAGTCGTTTGGGATGAAAAGCATTTGGTAAATGACCAAATTTAATGGTTATAAGTGTTTATGAGGTGTGTCGATCATACGCACACAAACTATTTGTTATAGCTACACACAATCATTTTAGCAGAAATTGCAGCTCTATAAATCAAGTTCAAGTTCTTTATTTCTGTCGCGCTTTTTACATCAAGAAAAGCGGCAAGAAAAAACTCCCTGTTATGTTGATATTTTAAGGAGGAAACCTTGTGAGGACCGAGACTCAGTGGGGGATATTTAACAAATGGAAAACACAACGGGAACACAACTGTGCAACTTTTGTCAAATTGTCGCATTGAGAAAGCAGTATATATGTTTTTAACGTTTCATTTGCAGACCACAGACGACCTGTATGGACTCTACTGTAGGCTGTACATGTTCTATCGTCTGATTTTACAATTCTGAGATTGTAGGTTACTCATGTTTGAGTGTATTCTTAATAATGTTTAAAGAATGCAGAAGTCAAACCTGCATTCATCAGATCCAAGTTTATTTGTGCAGAAAAATCACATGTATCTAAATCCTGGAAGAACAAATGTTCGTGACGGCAGGATGTTGGCATTCCACACGGCGTTCTGAGAAATGCCACTTTACAGGTTTGAGAGAATGAATGAGTGGAGCGTGGCGGCGGTCACGCCATTCAAAAGGCAAGTTTAGAAGACGGCCTGCCTTTCACTCACCGACGCTCCGTAGTGAACGTAACCGGAGGTACCGGTTTGAACGACGTATGGAGCAGTTTCACTGAGGACTGATCTTAAAGCTCCCGCAGTCCGGCGGTTAAGACGCTTCTGCAGGGTTGGATTCTGATTTTGGAAAGTCAAGTCAATGTTTTTTGATTTGTTGAGTTTGTTTTGGAGGAACTGCAATGAATCTGGACTTTGACTCAACACCTGAAGTGCAGCAATTAAAAGGCCGACTGCTTAACAGCTGCAGTCTGACTGCATCATATTAAACAGACGTCCTTTTCCAGGTCCACTTCACCAAAAGCCTTTTCTGAAGGACGTGAGATGTATTTATGACATCACACTCTATGTTGGTCTGGACTTTACAGCTATTACATCATCCACGGTTTTGGAAAGGCCTTCTGGAGTGTTTCTGTGGACGTTTGACAATGGGGACTGAATTCACTGATGATGGGATGTGTTTAAAACCTCCATAATGTGTACACCATGAATTAAAGGTTCATACGTTTCTAGTTTGATAAACAAACTTTTAACAATTTTATACCCATCCATTCATCATCTTCTGCTTTATCCTCTATTTTTTAAAGGTTGCAAGATTTTTAAAGGAAATTAAGACTTCACTTCATAAACTTTGGCTTGTGCTTTGTTTGTACATGTCCTCTCTCTGTCCTCTCTCTCTCTCTCTCTCTCTCTCTCTGTCTCTGTCCTCTCTCTCTCTCTCTCTCTGTCCTCTCTCTCTCTCTCTCTCTCTCTCTCTCTCTCTCTCTCTCTCTCTCTCTCTCTCTCTCTCTCTCTCTCTCTCTCTCTCTCTCTCTCTCTCTCTCTCTCTCTCTCTGTCTTTCTCTCTGTCTCTCTCTCTGTCTCTCTCTCTGTCTTTCTCTCTCTCTCTCTCTCTCTCTCTAACAATGAATGTATTGTTTTTCATTTTGACAAACCTGTCAGAACACCTCTGTCTCTGTGGCACTGCAAATATAAACTGTTTGTCTTCTTATTAAAGAAGACATGCCCATCTAGGGGAGAAAGTTTTGGGCACTGGGCAGATACACCCAGGACAGGACGCCAATCTATCGCTGGGCACACACACACACACACACTCATTTTGAGAATTTAAAGAATTCAATTGACCTTGATCCATGTTTTTGGACTGTGGGAGGAAACCGGAGAACCCGGAGGAAACCCACGTGGACACGGGGAAGACATGGAAACTCCACCCAGATGGGGATTCGAACCGGGAATCCCTAGTGCTGAGAGGCGAACATGCTAAACCACTAAGTCACTGTGCCGCCCCAATTTGATACCAAAACAGAAATAAACTTCATACAGGACTCTGTCAGGTCTTTATCATGTCTTTGGCTCTCTTCACAAACCTGATTCAATTCAATTTACAGTTTGTTCATTTACTCAACATACAGACTTATTTAAATCAGTTATGATCTTGTAGTTGATGGTGGCAGCAGTTTTTAGGATTTTTTTCGCAGAGAGCGACGATCTGCAACCTGAGAACGAAATGCTCTGGAAAAGCAAACATGTCGTCATTCACTGTCGCAGCCAAACCCTGCTGTTCCACTGTCCGTCTGCGGTCCGTCAGGGGTTAGCATGTTACTCTGCAGTAATCATTAACCCTCCAACTCTTGGTCTGCTGATCGTCTGGATTTATTTTAAATGTGGAGATTTTTTTCCCCAATTGTTGCAAAAATCCGTATTTTTTTGGTAAAGCCTGATTATTTATGTTTTTAATTTTAATAACAAGAGACAAAACATACAAGTACATCCAAAAACTGATCACATACCACGGCAAAAAAATTAAAGTGAAGATGGGTTTTAAAAACGCTGTGTAATTAAATGATTTAATAATGACGTACTCGTCACACGCTGCCGTCACAAACCCAATAAAATCTTTTGGTTGCTAATTTAAAAAAAAAAGACTACAGCATCATCAGACTGAATGTCAGACTCTGTCCCTTACTCAAGATTTTTAAAGGAAATTAAGACTTCACTTCATAAACTTTGGCTTGTGCCTGTCCTCTCTCTCTCTCTCTCTGTCTCTGTCTCTCTCTGTCTCTGTCTCTCTCTCTGTCTCTCTCTCTCTCTCTCTCTCTCTCTCTCTCTCTCTCTCTCTCTCTCTCTCTCTCTCTCTCTCTCTCTCTCTCTCTCTCTCTCTCTCTCTCTCTCTCTCTCTCTCTCTCTCTCTCTCTCTCTCTCTCTCTCTCTCTCTCTCTCTCTCTCTCTCTCTCTCTCTCTCTCTCTCTCTCTCTCTCTCTCTCTCTCTCTGTCTCTCTCTCTCTCTCTCTCTCTCTCTAACAATGAATGTATTGTTTTTATTTTCACAGACCTGTCAGAACACCTCTGTCTCTGTGGCACTGCAAATATAAACTGTTTGTCTTCTTATCAAACATTTTTGAAGTAACCAGTCTTCAAAGTGAAGAACGGAAAAGGTAATTTGCAATTAATAGATTAATTGTAGTTGTGATATATAAATAGATATAGATAGATGCCTTAAATATAATAGCCTACACAGTAATTAATGCGATTAATTATAAAGTTTAATGCAAATGGCACTTTATAATAAACATTATATTATATATTTAGAATATTGAACATTGTGAGTATTGTTGCTTCATGTCACTCTGTATTTGGATTTATGAAGTCAGATTCAGTGTTGCATTCAGTCCAGGTCAATAAGATCAAACACATGAGAACAGTTTGTGGAAGGTCTGTTTCTGTTTCAGCATCACTGTGACATCAGAGCCCAGAACAAACTCCATAAAGAATTGACTTTTCTAACATCTGCAATTAAACACAATCAGGACGAAACAGAACAGAGAACACGAGCCAGTACTGACCTCCCAAATACCTCTGATTGAAAGAGCTGAAAGTCCCCGAAACACATTTAAACCTCTCACAGAAAGCCTTTAGAAAACAGGAAACTCTTTAAGCTACAACGGGGAACAAACTGTCAGGAAATGACCTGTGGGTGTAATGTGTCCAGTTTTGTCCACTTACTTTACATTAAAAATCCAGCAAAAATGTTAAATCTTATTGATTTTGGGAACATCATTTATATACAACCTTCTAGTTCCTAATAAATCAAGCATTCAAAGGACTAGACCAGAGGTCATCAACTGGTGACCCGTGATCCGCGTCCGGACCCTAACGTTGTTCACTACGGACCCAAAACGGTAAACTATTGATTTAATCTTCACTATTTATTTTAAGTGTCTTTACGGTACGGGCATGGCCGTGCAGTAAACTCGCAGACCAATCACATGCGTAGTAAGATCACCAACGTCGCCCATCAGCCAATCAGATGTGTGCAGTTTGGTGAGGGCGTAGCGTGTGCAGGCGAGGTATGAAGTGAGAAACAGCAATCAACTGAATCAAAGAAAGAGGAATCCAGACGACATGCTCCGAAAAACGAAACGTCCAGAACCAAAACAGAGGGACACCAGATTGACATCAACTGTTACCATGAGAAACCCAGTTACCATGACGACCCACCTTTTATTTACATTTTCTATTAACACACTTTATTATGCTCTGCTTTTTACTTAAATTTAATAGTAATGAAAATAAGTTTTTTAAATAGATAATTCAGCATTTAAAACAAACGTCCTGACGAGCGGAACCCGACTGAGTTCTAATGGAGTACCTCTGAGTTGGACCTCTGAGTTGGACCTCTGAGTTGGACCTCTGAGTTGGACCTCTGAGTTGGATCGTGTTCTTTTCCAGCTGCAGCTGATCAGTTGAGACTAAAGAATCTATAATGACGTTGTCAGTTCTCACTCCGCTGATCTTCAGATACTTCAGATAGCCTTGATCTGAATAATCACAAGATCAGATTCTGCTGAATGTCCCTCATAAGGGCAGTGTCTTTTCAGAGTCCTATCCCGGCCTCTCGGGTGGTTCCTCTGGGTTCTCAGCGCAGCAGCAGGGCAGGTGCACACGTTCTGTATGGAAAATTCACCCCGTTCACGTGACCAGGACCAGCGACATGAAACACTAAGGTGTGGCTGTTTGTACCAGGTTCATCTGAAGAGAGGGCGTGTAGATGAGGGCTAAACTCAAAGATGGGAGGCGATGGTTCTGTATTATTTCTCAGTACTGTGGAACAGAGGAGAGTTCACGCCGTCCTGTTTTCCCATCGACATGGAAATTTGATTACCTTGGACTGGGTAACATACCAACACAAACAAAACAAATGAAGGGCAAACAAGGCGGACGATTACGCTGACGTATTTCACCTGACCTACTTCTACAGACGTTCAGGAAGCAGCTTCTCGTTTTGGTGTTAGTTATTTTTATGGGGTTTTGTGGTTTCATGGTTTGTATAAAACTATATGGTCATAATCTTTTATCCATTGTAAAGAATTGTAATCTTTTTTTACTAATTTAAATTTAGACTACAGTTCATTTGCCCAGTTGGATTACTGTCTTTATTACTCTGTTCTCTAATGAGACCACGCAGCCACCTTAAACGTATCTGGGTGTTGGCTGAATCTCAGCAGTCCTGACCATTAGGGGCGTAAAGGAGCCTAAAACAGTAGGTTGGGAAACAGATGAACTACATTCTGTAATTTAATACCTACAGAATGAATCTTTGTGGTATATAGAGCCGATACAATGGACGATGAGAGCAGAAAAAAGGTGGTGTTCCTTTTAATGTAGCTGGAGGGTGGATGTGAGCCCCCGGGTAACATTTCAATATGGGATCGCTAGACAGCCCATTCCTAAATCAGTTCATTTTAAAGATGAACAGAACCACACTGGGTTTTAGAGCGACATTTACTTTCATCCAGACAACAAGACAAGTTTCTGTCAGGAAAGGCCTTGAATATTTCAGCAAGACTATGCTAAACCACAGAGTGCACAACATGTCTGTAATCCAAGTTCAAGTTCAAGTTATTTATTTATATAGCGCTTTTTACAACAGTACATTGTCACAATCCAGACCTTTCAACAATAGAAAACATTCAAAACCAAAACTCCAGTAACAAAGGTTTAGGACTCCTGAGCAACTGACATCCTCCATCAGAACAAAATGGATCAATATTACATTTCACAAACTTCAGAAACCGGTCAGCTCTCATCGGTGTCATTGAAGCACCACCAGCTTCTCATCCACAACACGGCCAGAGATCTACAGCACTGAGCTTAGAGAACATGTCATCTTCACAGAGATGATCAACCGGGGGTTCTATTGGACTCGGGGCTTTGCAGACTCGCTAGAATGTTTCTGTAAAGACCATTCAGTGCATTCAGAGGGGTTTTCAGCTTTTGGAAAATAGACACTCGATCATCACACAGTCTGGACATCTGTGTTCTGTTGTGTTCCTGCTGTGTTCTAATGTGTTCTGTTGTGTGAATTTTTTTTGTGTCTTATTTAAACATCCCTAGTTTTAAAACTACATTACTACGTTACTACTACACAACGTTCTTGCCTGTGCTTCCTTGCTGTATGTTGTTTGCTTTAGCCGATTAGAACATGAACTCTTCAGCAGCCTGACAGTAAATGATTAATCAGTCGAATCGCTGAAGCCCTGAATGTGCTGTTGTTTGTGCGGTTTAGGCAGAAAGGTCAGAATTATATGAGAAACCTGTCTGTAGAAACCATAAGACAGTTATAAGGACATCAACGAAAAACTCAAATATATATATAAATATATAAAGATATATAATGTAACTAAAATATACACATTACAGCCATCATTCCAAAGAAAATTTCCCAACTATTCTGTAAAATAAGAGTGTGTATTTTAATGTCTAAATATATATTTGTGTGAGAGAGAACGTCTCTGACTAGCAGAAAGTTCCTGACAGCTAGAAACTGAAAACGCTCTCGAGCAGAACCATCCGGAGGCACGAAGAGCAGGTGGTTTAATACTTTGAGAGAAAAGAGAATACGTGAAACTGTCGGTCAGTGGCAGTGAGTTTCGAGTTCATTGAGTGAAACTGCATTCCGAAACGCAGCATTTCAAAGTTCTTGCTCTATTGTAAACCGAGGGAGGAGTGTGTGCGTTCTCATTCCTGTATCAGCGTGGAACTAAAGAATGATTACAGGTGAGCACCAGACCCACGGCATGTCGAATTTCAGGTAGAACAACTACAGTTTCCTGTCCAGGAAGTCCAAAGGGCTCGCTTTTTAAAAAGTAAACTATAACAAGCCACTTCCACAGTGACACCTGCCCTCAGATGTGAGTGTTTAAACCCATATTAATGATCAGTGATGATGTGTAACGTGAGGTAAGTGACATTATGTGCTTTAGTAAAAAAGTATAACATTTATTTTATGGTTTCTTTACTCTAAATAAAATAAAACCCTAATAGTTATATAGATGTAATAGACTGATGACACATCATTGAAGAAACAGCCACCAATTAAACTTAATGGTTAGCTTGATAATAAAAGTGAATAATAATTAAAGTCCTAAAACCTTGTCACCATAATTAATAGAAAGTCCATGAGCAGAAGCTTCTTAATTACACATGGGTGTTCTTCTTTTCTTCTTCTCAAATGAAGCCCATGGTTTAGCTTTAGTTGAATCATGTGATGGCTCAGTGTGTTGTGGTCTCGTACTTGAAATCATTTCTAAATCACTCGGTCGAACGAGAAATGTCTGTCTGCTGCTTATTCCATTAGATTAATTGTTCTCATTAAGTTCTTTCACCTGCTGTGTAATAAACAGAATGTGATTTCTGTCTCTGTTACGACAACAAGATTCGATCGAAATCCCAAACCTTTGACATTGCAAAAAAAAACCTTTGACATTGTCGTCTAAATGGAAAATAATAAGACAAAGAAAACTGCAGAGGATTTGAAATTAAATGAAAATACGTTTTACCTTTCTTGATTTATATTTTTAGAATAATCTAGTAATATTCATTAATCCATTATCTTCCGCTTTAACCTCTATTAGGGTCGCGCGGGGGGGAGGGGGGGTTCCTCATGTCCATCCAGGAGAGAACACACTCTATATGGGGCAATTTGGAGAACTCAATTGACTTGATCCATTTTTTTGAACTGTGTGAGGACACCGGAGAACCTGGAGGAAACCCACGGGGAGAACATGGAAACTCCACCCAATTCAAACCGGGAATCCCCAGCACTGAGAGGAGAACATGCTAAACCACTAAGCCACCGTGTCAACCCATGCTCTAAAATTATTAGATTAATAAATTGAAAATACGTCTACACTGTCCACTTTGTGCGTTGCTCAGTTTTTTCTTCTGAATACACAATCAAAATCCGTTTTAAAGCCTAACATTCCAAACCTTTACCCATGTGCCTCACTGCATGCTATCATTCCGTTCATCTGTAACGTGAGATTCACAGATAATTCTTTCCTCCTTTACGTCATCTTATGCCTCAGCATGTTAGAGGTCTTTATGGAGCCGGACCGACGTGGCCAGCTGGTTCAGTTTGCATATCCAAATGAAGCACCAAGACAAACACAGAGGTGTGGAAATGCCTAACACTGCAGCACACTGAGTCACCTGACCTTTAAAATGACATCACAGTGTGAGATGCATCCTCATTCAGGTTAAATAATTAGGATTTTTTAATTAAAACTCTAACGCTGCAGTAAAAGCCTCTGGTCATACGTTTTGTACGATTGCATACACGGGGAGAACATGCAAACTCCACCCAGATGGGGATTCAAACCGGGAATCCCTAGTGCTGAGAGGAGAACATGCTAAACACTAAGCCACCATGCCTAAAGGAATACATATGTATGATTAAAATATTTAGGCTAAGTATTCAGTGTGTAGATTTAATTGAATTTACACGACACAACTGAAAAACAAAATGAAATCATTAAGATGTAAGCATGGCTTCAGGCTCAGACCTGATCGAACATGCTGTATTATTGATGAAGCAACGTACAGGCCTGACAGTGCAATCATCTAGAATATTTACGCCAAGTTATATACATACATACATACAGAGAGAGTGAGACAGAATACACAATAGTTTTGAAATATATTTAAATAGTTTTAAAACTTGGAACACTAGTCTGATGATGATTAAACATTGCTTATTTCTTATTGTTGTTATAATATTATATTACAGTGTGAATCACACACTGATCTAAAGTCATAACACCATTCAATCAGCAGGTTTGATCTTAGTGTGTGGTTGTTACTGCGTGAAAGAACAAGACGAACCTGCTGCCGGAGCACACAGGGCTTTATTTACCTCCCAGCTGAAAGCTTGCTTCCGCTCGTCAGGTCGTCACCATGCTGAAAGAAAAGTCAAAAGGAAAGCCACCGAGCTGACGGGGGAGTCTTTGTATCCGGGGCAATATGGAGAGTGCGACGGCCGAAGCGCCTGAACAGGACACCCTCTCTTCTCCTCTTCTGACTACTATGCTATGCTGACACATACCACAACCTGCCCAAGCTCCTCCCCCCCACAGGTAAAAAAATCAGCTCCCCTTCTGCTTTCTGCTCAAGATGAAAGAAACAACGGCCTACAGAAGAAGTTGCAGCTCTGCTGGATTTGGAGATACACCTCTCCTCCAAAATGACGGAGGTTTTAAACAATAGCTGGTTTATTGATGCAGTACTGAAAAGTTCCCTAAATGAACCACGAAAATGGCGAAACTCAACGAGTGTACAATTCCACATCCCACTGTCACCGCCGGCATCGTTTACACCCGAAGGAAGTGCGTTAGCCACCGCTGCTCAGGATTGGTTGAGCTCGAGCGGATATTGATTAGTGTCTGTAGTGTGGTTGCACAGTGGCTTAGTGGTTTAGCATGTTCTCCTCTCAGCACTAGGGATTCCCAGATCGAATCCCCATCTGGGTGGAGTCTCCATGTTCTCCCCGTGTCTGCATGGGTTTCCTCCCACAGTCCAAAAACATGGATCAAGTCAACTGAATTCCCCAAATTGCCCCATATAGAGTGTGTCTGTGTGAGTGAGTGTGTGTCCAGTGATAGATTGGCGTCCTGTCCTGGGTCTATCTGCCCAGCACCTGAAACGTTCTCCCCTGGATGGGCATGGGGAACCCCACCGCGACCCTAATAGAGGATAAAGTGGGAGAAAATGAATGGATGGGTCTGGTTGCTCAGTGGTTGTTGTCTTGGACAATCAATCTGAAGGTCTGCGGTTCAAATCCCATGTTTACCAAAGCTGCCACCGGGGGCTCTGAACATGGTGATTAACCCTTATTGCTCCAGGGCTGCTGGATCATGACTGACCAAAACCTAAAGTTGGGAAACTCTTTGAATTAAAGTGTCACCAAAAGCACCGACTGTAATGCTTTTCTTTACTATTTCTCTAAGGGCCATGTTAAAAAAATTTATTAACATTGTTTACAGAAAAAAAGTTACAGTGGCAAAGAAGCCTCTACACGACTGCTGCCTTCAGGCAAAAATGGAAAGGACGGCAGCATCAGAGACTTCAGGACCTTCACCAGAACCATCAGTTCCACAGTATTTTGTATTTTGTTCCTCGATGCCTCTGCAGTAAAACACTCTGGACTTTCCTTTAGCAAAGACGTCTCATTCGTGACATCCTGTTCATATCGCTGTTTTAACATTAAAGGTGACATACATTGACGTGATTACACTGCTCACATTCAATCAGCCAGTCTTCTCCTTTTCTATCTAATCTAGGCATCTCTCAAAGGCATCTGATCTTACAGGAGGGTCCTTCAGAGTGTCATGGAATGGGAATGTTTTTAGTTCTCACCGAGCTAACCTGCCTCAGGGCTCAGTACTTGGTCCCCTCCTCTTTTCATTGTACTCAGTGTCCTCAGTCAGGTCCTCTTTACATTGTTATGCTTCATATCTTTTAAGCTGCAGACACCACATATATTCTTCGTGGAGGATAACTTAACTTCCTCTACTCTTGCAATGCGAATCTCTTCCTCTTTCCCTCTTGACTATTTGACTATGCAAAGGGGTAAAACTTACATAACAAAACAATGTCCTCTTCTTACAGATGATTAAAACATCATGCAATTCCCCGACAATATCAGTTCATCATTTCTCTATTGATTTTCCTGTTGAACTTTTTTTAACCGAACATTTATTGCAACCAAACTAGCCATGACAAAAATAAATCTATTTTTTGATTGGTTCTGCGCTGTGGTTACACAGCGGTAACTTTCTGGACCTGAGAATTAAACCCACATCCATCCATTCATCCATTATCTTCCGCTTTATCCTCTATAAGGGTCGCGGGGGGTTCCCCAAGCCCATCCAGGGGAGAACATTTCGGGCGTTGGGCAGATAGACCCAGGACAGGGCACCAATCTATCTCTGGACACACACTCACACACACACACACACACACACACTCTATTTGGGGCAAATTGAAGAACTCAATTGACTTGATCCATGTTTCCAAGCCACCGTGACACCTACATAAATTATGTGATTATTAAAAGAGTACATCCATCCATTATCTTCTGCTTTATCCTCTATGAGGGTTGCGGGGTGGGGGGGGGTTCCCCATGCCCATCCAGGGGAGAATGTTCGGGCGCTGGGCAAATACACGCAGAACAGGGGGGCAATCTATCACTGGACACACACTCACTCACACACACACACACACACTCTATATGGGGCAATTTGGAGAACTCCAAATTGACTTGATCCGTGTTGTTGGACTGTGAGAGGAAACCGGAGAACCCGGAGGAAACCCACGCAGACACGGGGAGAAAATGCAAACTCCACCCAGATGGGGATTCGAACCGGAAATCCCTAGTGCTGAGAGGAGAACATGCTAAACCACTAAGCCACCGTGCCGCCCCACCCACAACCTTCAGATTAATTCTACACATATCCAGTCAGAATCGGACTAAAACCCAGACCTTCATGCTTTAAAGTAGAAGCATTTACCACCTTTATCATTCACCTCATTTTTAAATTACCATTAACGTTTCATCAGGTAAATAATAAAGAATCAGATCATTTTATTGATGTGTACTAGGTTTTCCATTATTTGTATTCTAATCATAAAATCTTGAATTCAAATTCCCAGAAGGCAAAGACATGACCTTGGCAACGCAGGCCAACAAGTCGACTGTTACGTAACCAGCTATAAATTTCTTTTGACAAATGCAGGCTACACCCAGGGATGGGCATTGATTCTGAAACATGAAACAGAAAACACATTTATGCTCAATACACAACACAGACAACAGTACTGGAAGACATTGAGGCACAGGTTCCTAAAATCAAGCACCTCGCTCTGCATTTTGGTCGTTGCCTCTGGGTTTGTGGGGACAGTATGTGGAAGGCCCTACTGTCTCAGGATGACCGGCACCGTGCCCTGTTGTTCAAAGCAAGACCATTAGGGCATAGTTGGGTTGGGTCGTGTTTTGTGGTAGTACCTTAAACCCTCTAAACACCACTGTGATGACTGGGCCATTATTCCAAAAGATAAACTTTATAATCTTGTAATTCGCTTTCTCAGATCTATAAAAGCTGTTAAATCTGCAAAAGGGAAACGGATCAGAACAGGATTTTGTAAATGTTCCTGTAGGTGTAAAGTGCAAGTGTTGCAAAGTAATGTTGATCTTTTTTTTTCATATAAACACTGCAGTATTTACATGTAAATAATGCTGATGCACTGGAACTCAGTTCATCTACAATCAGCTGTCTTTTTTTTTTACACTATTTGGACAATAGTATTGGAACACCTACACCTACTAAAGATTTTAATGATTCATAATATTTTACAATTATTTAAAGAATAAGTGGGGGTCAGTCAAGTTCTACACCATATCTCAGCCATACCCATGTCTCTGTAGACCGGGCCGTCTAATGGCAATGCAACTAAATAAAACCAAAAATGAGTTTGTGTCAGGAGGCACAGCATGCGGGGAAAAGCAAATAAAGGAACAAATAAAAAATGTTTTATTCAAATAAATATATAATTAATCAATATAGAAAATCTTAGCACACGTGCACATCCATGTATATGTGATGGACTATATAAAATAAATTCTGAGTTTGCTAACTTTAGCCTGATGGTATTTTAACATTCAGGTATTGCAACACTTAAAACTGCACGATACATAGTTTTATTTCTTTAGCTTGTTTGATAATACAATGCTTTAAAAATATGTTTAATATTAATTTTTAGATATTTAAATAATAAAAGAGGTTTATAAAAATTGCAAATAAAAGAGGAATCTATTAAAATCTGATTTTACAACGTAAAATGTGTTATTGTCACATCAGCGCCCTCTAGCGGCCGCTGGCGCTCCCTGATCTCCTTTAGTTCTCCTGTACTGTGTATGTAGTTCTATTAGATTCAGCAGTGTCTCTGTCACATGTTCTCATTTTTGTAAGACCCTTAATGAACCCTCCACAACATTGACCAAAAAAGCAATGAATATAACTGTCTGTAAGGTCAAAAAAAAGAACTTAAAGCTAAACCTTTCTCAAATTGTCTAAATCCACTATTGAAGAACTCTAAACAACAGCTAAGCATGGCAGCGTCACAGACACAAACCTACCGTCCTCTAAAGCCGTGCTGCCTGTCATCACACTGACAAAGCCAGCAGGTCATCAGAACAATGTTTTGTGAGTTTTTGTTTAAGTTTAAAAAATCAGGACGGCTTGTCATCACTGATGGAACAATGAATTTGAACTTCATTCATTTATTCATTTATATCTTCTGCTTAATCCTTTTACTAGGGTTGCAGGGGGGGTTCCCCATCCAAGGCAAATGTTTTGGGCGCTAGGCAGATACACCCAGGAAGGGACACTAATTTATCACTGGGCACACTCACTCACACACACACACACACACACACTCAAACACTTTATATGGGTCAATTTAGAGCATTTAATTCACCTTGAATCCATGTTTTTGGACTGTGATAGGAAACTGGAGAACCTGGAGAAAACCCACACGGACACTGGGAGAACATACAAACTCCACCCAGGTTGGGATTCAAACCTTTCCAGCGCTGAGAGGAGAACATTATAATAATTAAGCCACTCTGCCACCCAAATTCTGAGTTATATCAGCAAATTTAAAAACAGGAAATCTGAGAATGTGGTTCATGTGCAAGACGATGCTAAAGAATTGATAAAAATGAATAAATGTTTTAAAACAGACTCATGTCAAAATGTTGGGGTCCTGTTATACAGCTTGTGCACGGCGCTGTGCGATGCTGTTGACACATGTTGTATTATCTCACACATCTTTAGTGTATGTGTCAGATGAATTTTTTACAATTCAGTTCGACTCATTTTTCCATACTGAAGAAAATACCAGAACAGCAGGATTCACATTAGTCAGCATCTGCATCCCTGGGTACGCAGGCAGAGATTAAAAGCTGCAGCATTAAAATAGCAATCTGCCAAAGTCAGAATGCACCGAGATCTTAAAGGGAACAGCGGGGGACATGCTAATTGGTTTATTACATTTTACAGCCAAACCACACCAATGAATAATAAAGAGAATCCGAACATGTTACTGAAAGCTTTACAGATGTGTGATATTGGGTTATTTTATCATCTCATTTGTTGAAGTTGGTTCTCGATCTATTTTTGGAACTGTTTAGCATTTCGGTTCACAAATGTTTAAACACCCCTCTAGGTAAATTGCTTGACGATTTTGTACATCTGTCCACAGAGGCTGGCAATGCAGACAGTGATTCAATACACATAATTCACCTGTAAACTGATTATTATAGATAAACATTTATATCATCCCTGATTATATGTAAATCAAAATTTTTACTTATTTTGATCTAATCATGTTAAAGACTTGTATTTAAATACATCCTTATTCTTAAACGACAGTCATTTAAACACTAAAGTGGGAAAATGTACCAACAATCTTAAAACTGATTGTTTTCTTTATCTCTCATTAGTTTTATATTTTAGTTTTTTTTTTTTTTTTTACCTTTTCATTGTAGCCCATTCAGACTATTTTACAGCGTGATTTTCAAGTAAAATCCAATAATTTTCTTGTGACATTAGACAATAACCATTAATCAGCATAATGAACATGCAGCACAACAAAACACAAAGAATGATCAGACTGACACAAAGTTAAGACTATTAACTATGAGGACGAGTTACTAAGGAGATTAATGGGTTTAATCATTTCAGTAGGTGCTGAATGACTGCCGGTTTACTAACCTGTTCTAACTCCTGAGTTCTACGGGGTGAGTGAAGAGAAAGCTGCAAAAAAATGCAAAACATAAAAATGGATCAGTGTGACTAGAACAAGGCCTCCGCAGACAAGTGAAGAGGAGCTGAAGCCCTCTGTCGTCTTGGTTACGATTGCTTTTTCAAGCACTTCAGCCAATAGGAGCTTCGGTGGTGGACACACAAAGGACCATGTGACATTCTTTAAAGAGAGAAGAAGGCATGCCCAGCTAAAGAGTTACTGACTCAGATAAAAAGAGGCTGAACTTTTCTTTCCCACAGCTCACCATGAAGCTGTAACCCAAAGACTTTTGGTTATTTTATGGCAGCATGTTATTCTCTTTGACATCTGTACTTATTCTGTTGGTAAATAACTAACAATAGTTTAAAAAGCAGCTGTAACCAAATGTATGATTCTTAATGTTTTGGGAAAGACCCCAAAATTAAAGTTTGGTTACGCAAATTTGGTTTAAAGGAAATGAATGATGTCATGATGACAGTGGCAAGAAAAATCATCGTTATTGTTGATATTTTAATGGAAAGTGAATTTTTTAAAATTTTGATGGAAAGCCTCAGTGAGGGACTAATCCTTCTTGATCACTCCCATGTGCAGATTATTCAATGATCAGGTGTCTATTTAGTAAAATAAAAGTTAGAAAACTTATATCAGTTAATGGTTCTAATTCATTTTATCAAAAAAAATGCACCATACGCTTCTACAGTTCCATTCTGTAGTCCATCTGGTTTTCTACAGATTCTATTAGTGCCCTTTGCTCTGTTCTCTGATAAGGACCCCCACAGTGCAGGTATTATTAGGGTGGTGGATGATTTAAAATACTGCAGTGACACTGGGATGGTGGTTCATGTGTGTTAGTAAGTGTCTGAAATTCAAACCCTGTATCCACTTACTGTACACCTCCACCTTACTGCTTCATCTTGTGGATGGAGAATCAGAGACAGTAGGTCATCTGCTGCTGCACAGGGTGCTACAGACAGGATGATGGTGAGCACTACAAAATATTTAAAGAACTACAAAATGTTTTGCTTTGTTTGTAACAGTTTCTAATATTTTAAGAAGCCTTTACACAGATTTTGGGGTGTGGTAAATAAATACTGTATGAATAATGTATGTGGTTTTCTGGAAACCTCCATATTTCATTATTGGGTCCATAGAACTGATCTGAGTGCACTTTAAATGTTACCACAGTTGTCCACTGATGGTCAGAATAGTGTGATCATAACCCTTCATATTTGCTCACAAAATGAGAATTCATATTACATCACTATCTTTTCATAGGATTAAAATAAAGTATCACCTTAATAATCTTAATTACATAAAAACCACAGCAGACTCTCGTTTAACTTTATTTAAACGGTTTACCGGCTAAAATTTAAATTTAAATCAATACATGTATTTGCTGCCCTCCACTGGAGAACCTGAAAAACGCATCAGGCTCACGTTAAAGCAGTTCTGTATCTCCATCTATTCATTCATTCATTCATTATCTCCCGCTTATCCTCTATTAGGGTCGTGGTGGGGTTCCCCATGCCCATCCAGGGGAGAACGTCTCGGGCGCTGGGCAGATAGACCCAGGACAGGGCGCCAATCCATCGCTGGGCACACACTCACTCACACAGACACACTCTCAATGGGGCAATTTTGAGAATTCAGTTAACTCGATCCATGTTTTTGGACTGTGGGAGGAAACCGGAGAACCCGGAGGAAACCCACGCAGACACGGGGAGAACATGGAAACTCCACCCAGATGGGGATTAGAACCGGGAATGCCTAGCGCTGAGATGTGCTAACCACTAAGCCACCGTGCCGCCCCATCTCCATCTAAAAGTAACAAATGGTGATGGTGCCGTGATTGTGATTGTGATTGTGATTGACCCAGACAAAAAAACAACAACTTTGAGATAAAGTAAAACAGATATCATTAGCCAGTTCAACCTTGTCCTTCATCAGCGGCCCTCTGGGTAAATGCTTCAGGTGAACGGTCCTTGCAGAGTGAATCTGCAATAATTCCACTGTAACTTGATTTTATTTATTACTTTTACTACAAGCATTTGCTTAAAACTTTACAAACGCGGCTCACAACACATTTTCACATTTTTAAACAGTTAAACGTGAAATCTGGCAACCCCAGAGCTATCGCGCCACCTCGAAGAAACCTGGCAACCCCGGCGTGTCAGGCTGGATTCGAAGCAGGGCGGCAGTCCGCCTTCAGCTCCGCGGCTCCGTCACAGCGGCGGCGGGGGTTCGGGCTCTGCTGAGCCGCTGGGCTGTGGAGCTGAGGCGGGGGTTCGGGCTCTGCTGAGCCGCTGGGCTGTCGAGCTTAGGCGGGGGTTCGGGCTCTGCTGAGCCGCTCGGCTGTGGAGCTGAGGCGGGGGTTCGGGCTCTGCTGAGCCGCTGGGCTGTGGAGCTGAGGCGGGGGCTCAAGCTCTGCTGAGCCGCTGGGCTGTGGAGCTGAGGCGGGGGCTCAAGCTCTGCTGAGCCGCTGGGCTGTGGAGCTGAGGCGGGGGTTCGGGCTCTGCTGAGCCGCTGGGCTGTGGAGCTGAGGCGGGGGTTCGGGCTCTGCTGAGCCGCTGGGCTGTGGAGCTGAGGCGGGGGTTCGGNGAGCTTAGGCGGGGGTTCGGGCTCTGCTGAGCCGCTGGGCTGTGGAGCTGAGGCGGGGGTTCGGGCTCTGCTGAGCCGCTGGGCTGTGGAGCTGAGGCGGGGGTTCGGGCTCTGCTGAGCCGCTGGGCTGTGGAGCTGAGGCGGGGGTTCGGGCTCTGCTGAGCCGCTGGGCTGTGGAGCTGAGGCGGGAGTTCGGATTCAGCCGCAGCGGTGCAGGATCTCCGGCCGTGGCCGCTGGTTTGTGGAGCTGAGGCGGTGTGTGTTTTCTGCTCAGCAACGAAACATCGACATCGAGAAACACAGAAATCAGAGTAATCTGTAAGTACAATCTGAATGAGTAACCGATTCGGTTTAATACTGAGTTATCTTATGTTGTGATGTGATGTGATGTTATATTGTGATGTTGTTAATGAATCCTGCTGTCTCTGTGATGGTGTTTAAATGAGTGGAGCTGTGTTTCAGTCTTTAAAAGCATGATGTTTCAGTTCAGACCTAAATAAAAATAAATCCTGATTCTGATTCTGCTCTGAATAAAGATGAATGAGGTGCAGGGTTTATTCGGCTCCACAGATGAGGACCGCATTGTTTACAGCAGAAAGAGAGAGAGAGAGACAGAGAGAGAGAGAGAGAGAGAGAGAGAGATACACAGAGAGAGAGACAAATAGAGAGAGAGAAATAGAGACAGAGAGAGAAACAGAGACAGAGAGAGAGAGACAGAGAGATCGATATGAATGATGTCATTCACTGCGGCCTGCGGCTCCGTCCGTCCGTCCGTCTGTCTGTCCGTCCCTCTGTCTGTCCGTCCTTCTGTCTATCTGTCTGTCCGTCCGTCCGTCTGTCTGTCCGTCCGTCTGTCTGTCCGTCCGTCTGTCTGTCCGTCCCTCTGTCTGTCTGTCCGTCTGTCTGTCCGTCCCTCTGTCCCTCTGTCTGTCCGTCCCTCTGTCTGTCCGTCCCTCTGTCTGTCTGTCCATCTGTCTGTCCTGTGGTCCCTCCGCTGCTGCTGTGGGGATCATCACACACAAAACCCTGACTGCACCGTGTGGAACAATGCAGCTTAATTATCTGTTCATTTAAAGTCCTTCTGTTTTCCGGAAGAATGTGAGAGATCTTTAATGAAACCTCATTTACATTTACATTTGGTCATTTATTGAACGCTTTAACCAAAGCCACTTACAAGCTGAGCACAGGGTTCATCACAACATCCCTGCAGCAATGAGGGTTAAGGGTCTTGCTCAAGGACCCACATTGGTAACTTCAGTGGAGCTGGGAATTGAACCCCCAACCTTTAGTTTGATACCCAACACCCTAACCACTGAGCACGAAACACACTCCTGAAAGAGGAATTATTGATTTAGATGTCTGAAAAACCTCCACACAGTGACATTCTTATTTTAACGTTAGTATCAGCACTGGGGATTCAGGTTCAAATCCATTGGGTTTGCATGTTCTCCCCATGTCTGCGTGGGTTTCCTCAGGGTGCTCTGATTTCCTCCCACAGTGCAAAAACATGGATTAAAGGTGAATTGAATGCTCTAAAGTGCCCCACATAGCATGTGAGTGTGTGCCCAGCGTCCTTTGTGTGTGCCCAGCACCCCCCCCCCCCGACCCTAGTAAAGAATTAAGCCGAAGATGATGAATGAATGATGTCCACATAACCCACAGCTCTTCATCGCATTCAACACCCTCACAAACATGCTCTGTGTTTTGAGGATGTAATGTTTTACTGCAATGTCCTCCCTCTTCTGAAGTGTAAGGGAACAATAATGTGGTAGCGCCACCCGCTGCGTAGATTCAAATCCATTAATATTTACACCTCTATTGGAGACTTCGTTAAAGCTTTAACATTTACCTTTACTGCCTCATACTTAATTTAATGTGTATATGTGACATTACACACATAAATTAACATAAAGAAATACCAGTCATTAATAAATTAGCTGTGGTTTGCAGGTCATGAGGGATTCACAGCTTTTCTGGCTGCTTTCTATTGAACTAATTTAGAAATAAATTGATTTCTTTATTGTTTTAATACAGGATGCAGTATTTAATATATAAAATGACTTTTAAGGTTCCCGGTTTAAATGACTATTTATTTTGATTTCATTAATATAATTACATATCTGATTTCTATTGGTTTACTGTAGTGAATGTTGTTCTAATAGACTAATTATATTTAGTTTTTATCATAAGCTCTGATTTGATCTAAGATAAAAAGATTCTAAATAAACTCTGAGATGAATGCAGTTATGGTCTGTATGTAAATCAGCTGACTCAGCTCATCGTCCACGCTCATACTGTAACCGAGCGCTGGGTTATAAACCACAGCACCATTCATTTAGGATCAGATCAGATTTAACAGATTAGCTTTTATCTTTTAATAATATTGTTTAATTTATTGTATTCACAATCGTTTTAACATTTTTTTAACTATGGAGTTATAGTTAAACAAAACTACATTTATGTTTTCAGGTTTTATTTTGGAGGAAGTGAAAATGACAGAGTACAAATTAGTGGTGGTTGGTGCTGGTGGTGTGGGAAAAAGTGCTCTTACAATTCAGCTGATCCAGAACCACTTTGTTGATGAGTACGACCCGACGATTGAGGTAGAAACTGCACTATTACACTTCAAGATTCAAGATTCAAGAAAATTTAATTATCATTAATATCACATGTGGTACATGAGATAAAAAACAAAACAAAAAAAATTTTTTTCTTCTTTTATTTTTTCTCATTTTCTTCTTCAAAATAACAGGGTAATCGAGGTCCGTGATCCATAATTTTAAATACAAAAAAAAATACAGTATGTAGATGTGTGAAATATTCTAATGTACAACTATGAATATATATATATTATATATATATATATAATATACAACTACAGGTATAAATATAAAATTCACATATACAATTTGTTTTTAAATCATGTGGATGCTGGCTTTTCCGTTTTTTTCACATCTGTCCTCCTCTGACTGCAGTGTTTAATGCCATTAATGCCACAGAATGTAAACTGTGATGTAATTTGATGTGGAAGGTGCTGTAGTCTCTTTTAAGAGATTTTTTAAAGGAGTACAGATGCGGATCGTTAAAGGGATCTTCCCCACAAATTACTGATCATTCGTTTGCTGTAGCCTTATTTATATCTAAAAATCCCAAACATTTAGATTTATTCTCTAAATCTATACGTAATGTGTTTATATTGTTTTACAATTAAATAATTTTTCTGTATCATAACATAGACACAGACTTGTGTTTACTTCACATCAGGATTCTTACAGAAAGCAGGTAGTGATCGATGGCGAGACGTGTCTGCTGGACATCCTGGACACGGCCGGTCAGGAGGAGTACAGTGCAATGAGGGATCAGTACATGAGGACGGGCGAGGGCTTTCTGTGTGTCTTTGCCATAAACAACTCCAAGTCCTTTGAGGACATCCATCAGTACAGGTTCACACCGTTAACACACACACACACACACACACACACACACACACACACTTCAGAACTTGATCAGGTTCTTTGATCTGAATGAATGTGTTTGTGGATTCACAGGGAACAAATCAAAAGGGTGAAAGATTCTGATGACGTGCCCATGGTACTTGTGGGTAACAAATGTGACCTCCATTCACACACTGTGGACACGAGGCAAGCGCAGGAACTGGCTCGCAGTTATGGCATCCCGTACATTGAAACGTCTGCTAAGACGAGGCAGGTCAGAGACCCCGCTTTACGAAAAGTTTTTGGCTTCCGTGAAGTAAACTGTTTATTCGTGTTTTTTGGACCGTGTCATTTTAAGCAGCCCTACTCTCAGCTGCTGTGCTGTATCGGCTTTCTTCATAGATCTGGAGCAGTGAGCCCTCACTGTTATCTCGTGACTCTTATTTTTTCCTGATACGTTCATCAGAAATACAAGATAAACACATTAAAATTAGACATTTGTGGTAAAATGGTTAAATTGAACTGGGACAGTTTGTCACATCAAGATAGCTGGAATTAGTAGCAACGACGTACCTCCAAAATCACAGAGGCAGGACGAAACGGAGAACTTAAAACCCTTTTCAAGTTTACTCTCGCTGTTCTTGAAGTTCTCAAGATACACCCCACATCTCTAACTTTAACTCCAAGAGACTTTTTAAACTTCATATTCCCAGCCATAACACCGGCACTGCCTCATACCGACCTAAAACATCCCACGATCCTTACACCAAAAGAAGTGATGTGTGCACACAGCCCACTGGGTGTCTCCTCTATCACAGGACAGTCCAATCCATGAGGGCTATTGTTTACAAGATGAACCCAAAAAAGTGGGTTCATAAATAAATGAGTGTGTTCAGGTTGGGGACTAAGATTTAAAAAAATGTTGTCTTTTTTTTCCAAATCCCAATCTGGGTGGAGTTTTGCATGTTCTCTTCGTGTTCCAGTGGGTTTTCTCCAGTTTTACATTCCAAAAACGTGTTTGGTCCATGGTGCTTTACTTTCTGCTTTTGTTGCTCTAATGTTCTCTGTCCACGTTTCGACCCACTGGATGTTTTGTTTCCTGTTTTGAGTAAACTCTACACTTCTGTGTTTGAAAATCGTGTTGGAGCAACACTCTGACAGCCCGTCTGGCATCAACAATCATTCCAAATATAGTTAAAATGACACACACTGCTGCCACATGACTGGTTGATTATATAATTGTTTAAATTAGCGCAATATATATATATATATATTATTTATAATTAGTTTGTTTCGTGTTTAGGGAGTGGAGGATGCGTTTTACACTTTGGTGCGTGAAATCAGACAGCACAAGCTGCGGAAGTTGAATCCTCCAGATGACAATGGCCAAGACTGTCTGAATTGCCGCTGCGTGGTGTCCTGATCAGGTACGTTTGCTTACTGTTAATCTGTTGTTACTAATTATTGCATGCTTTATTATTAATTTACATTTACATTTAAAGATGCCAGTGGCTCTTGTCAGAGCTCAGTGGTAATCTTACTGGCACTCAGCATTAAAGTGTTTCAAATATACATATCAGAGAATTGGTGGGATTCCCCATGCCCATCCAGGTGAGAACGTCTCGGACGCTGGGCAGATACACCCAGGACAGGGGGCCAATCCATCAGTGAACACACACTCACTCACACACACACTCTATAGGGGGCAATTTGGAGAACTCAATTGACTTGATCCATGTTTTTGGACTGTGGGAGGAAACCGGAGAACCCGGAGGAAACCCACGTGGACACGGGGAGAACATGGAAACTCCACCCAGATGGGGATTCGAACCGGGAATCCCTAGTGCTGAGAGGCGAACGTGCTAAACCACTAAACCACCGTGCCGCCCAAGAGCAAATGTTATGACTGAATAATAAATGTGTATTATGACACATTGCAGTGTTCAGGTTTAATGAAAAAAATGTTAGTTTAAAAAAAAAAGTGATTTGAGTCCTGAGCTTAATTATTACCTGGTCTCTGAGACTCCAGCTGAGGTGGGGTGCTGCTTCCAGAGCTGTGCTGATGGGTCAGTTGGAGATACTTAATTCCCTGATACTTCTCACAGTCCAAAAACATGGATTTCAGCTGGATGCATACGTCTGCCCTCACGCCTGCTAACTCTGCTTTTCTGGGTTTCCCAGGTAACAGGACTGAATGGAAGAGACTCCATCACTGAGCTGCCCCCGCTGATGGTCCAGCCTCAGAGGGCGGCTCTGATCGGACATGTTGACTTTGGTGCAGATTTGTCTCGAGGACGAGTTCAAACACTGGGCTTGCTTTAATTTACAGACCACCGCACTACAATAAGTTTATTAAAACATGCTCTGAACTGCACAGCATGATGGACTGAACGAATTACAGAGTCGGACCGATGCAAAGGGAGGAGTCACTACATCGGCTGGATTTGTGAACATTTTATTTCTTAGACGAGCAAATGATATAATAATGTGAAAACATACACCCACAGCTCATGTCAGTCTTTTTAAAGAGCCTCGCTCTGTGTTCTCCGTACTTACTGACCTCAGTAACCTGAGTCGAAAGCACCGGGGGCGAAAGTTCCTAACACAAGGTCAAAGGAGAAATGGAGAACAAGTTCAGTTACACATGGATGAAGTTTAAAAAGGATGACGAACCCTTCATTTATTAGTTGAATTCAAATAGAATGCAGTTTGTTAACTTTAAAGGTTCAGGAATATTAAAATGCAGTGCCTGAAATTTGTTAACTTCTCGAACATCAACGTCATTGTAACTTTAAACCCCTGAGGCACTGCTACTTCTGCTCATCACTGCGTTCTGCTCAGGGCTTACAGTTGTGGTTTGCTAAAAAGCATCTGGTTTTAAACCCTTCCATTTTACATGAATGTTCCGACGAATTCAGTTCTGAAAAATAAAACTGTTCTTTTAAAGGTTTTTAGTGAAGTCCTAAGTGTAAACACAAGCACTGTACTGCAGAGGTCTTTCATTCAGTCCCAATGCCACAAATGTATATTTAAACAACCAGACAAACATTTTGGCACGTAGTTTGGGAAAGGCCCTTTTCTGTTCGAGCCTGACTCTGCCCCAGTTCACAAAGCACGGTTGAGTAAACTAAAATATAGTATATTATAATAGTCCAATATTATGTTTTTTTGTTTAATATTATTTATATATTTATTTTTTTTAAGGTTTTGAATGTTAGATTTTGTCATAAAGATTCGTGATATCCATCTGTATGTACATGTGAAACATCTGCGTCCTGACCGATCCCATGTCCTTAGATGGGTCCCGTGTCCATCTAAACATGAGTCTCTGAGCTGTTAGAAAAAACACCAACCTACCAAATAAATGGCTTTAATGTGTGTGCACATCATACACACACACACACACACAAACTCCTGGGCAAAAATATCAAGTCTAAACGAATTCAGTTTATCTGTCCAACAAAAAATGAAATAATAATTCTTTCAATATTTGGTAATAAAATGTTTTAGCCTGCATTTACATTTGGATGTCTAACGTGTCTGAACGGTGGCTTAGTGGTTTAGCATGTTCTCCTCTTAGCACTAGGGATTCCCGGTTTGAATCCCCATCTTGGTGGAGTTTCCATGTCCTCCCCATGTCCGCGTGGGTTTCCCCTCACAGTCCAAAACAATAGATCAAGTCAATTGAGTTCTTCAAATTGTCCCATATAGAGTGTGTGTGTGTGTGAGTGTGTGCTCAGTGATAGTTTGCCCCCTGTCCTGGGTGTATCTATCCAGTGCCTGAAACGTTCTCCCCTGGATGGGCATGGGGAAGGCCCCCCACGACCCTAATAGAGGATAAAGCTGAAGATAATGGATGAATAATGGATGGACGTGTCTGAACGATTATTTAATCAGCTGACAGAAATGGCTGTCGTCCAAATAGCATTTTATAATAATCTGCCTGTTTCGCTGCGAATCACAACCATCTTTCGCTTATGTACATTTTTATCACACCGACCTGAAGCAGGGCGTTTAATTATATGTTTATATGATTGTAATGAATGTTCTGAGAATATTTTAGTGTCTTCTACTCGATTATACTTTTAAGAAGTGCACTAGGTAGGGAGTAGGGTGTGGTTTTGGAAGTTGGACTCGCGCATGCGCGATCAGATGCCCAACCCTTCGGCGGTGTAGTGAGAGGAACGGGAACGCCGACGCGGCGCCGCTTTCAGGAAATCAAGTCAACATGACATCGAGCGAAAATCTGAAGAAAGCTCTGAATAAGGTGAGTAACCGTGACCTCCTGCCCGCCGGGTTCCTCTGAGGCGCGCCGTTTGTAAACGCTGTGCTTTCTGATGAACAGACTTATAAATACAGGGACCTGACGATGCGCGACATCTCCAGTGTATCGAATCGATATAAAGACCTGAAACCGGTTTTGGAGAATTATGGTGAGTTTTGTACGTCACACCGTTAGAAGCCGTTTCAGCACAACATTAATAAGAGTTCATGACTTTAGACTGTCTTTAAAGTTCTGAGCGTCCGGATTAACGCTGACACGATCACTTCAAAGAGTCCTGTTTAACAGACTTCCGTACACACTGCATTCCATTATAATCTCAGAATGATTACTCACTGTCATTACTCACCTGTAGCGTGTGTGTGTGTGTGTGTGTGTGTGTGTGTGTGTCCCCCCCCCCCCCCCCCCCCCCCCCCCCCCCCCCCCCCCCCCCCCCCCCCCCCCCCCCCCCCCCCCCCCCCCCCCCCCCCCCCCCCCCCCCCCCCCCCCCTGTATTTTTTTTTGTTAGTGTTTGTTGCTTGTTTGTGCGTTTGTTGTATGTGTGATTTTGTGTGTGTATGGTTTTTCATATTGTTGTTTGTGTGTGCATGTTTAATTTTGTTTGATGTGATTGTGATTTATTGTGTAATTTATTCAGATCTTTTATTTATTTTTATTTCATGTAAATCTCTGAACCAAACATCAGAACTCTGTCTCTCTCTCTCTCTCTCTCTCTCTCTCTCTCTCTCTCTCTCTCTGATTGGTTGTAGTGTTCAATGATGGCATCAGCAAAGAGTTAGTGAGCTTCATTGGAACCATCCCTGTGAACTATAAAGGTAAGGAGGAGGAGGACGAGGACGCTGCAGGTGGCGCTACCTTATTTTTGTTATATTTCCTAGGTTACAAGTGTTTGATGTAGTTTTTTTTATATAAAAGATAATCAAATTGCTGGCATAAGAAAATGATATTGTATCCAATCCACCCTTACTAATTAATTTAATTGTCTGAAAATACCTGCTCATAAGCTTTGCCTGCAGTTTAACATGTTTAATTATTTGGATTGTCGTCTACATAGTTCATACCACACTGCAGATCGCAGTTCTCTTTACTGCACACGGTTTAACGCTTTACTTTAAATATTTTAATATATTTTTTAGGAACTGTATACAACATTCCTGTTCGCTTGTGGTTGCTGGACACCTATCCGTACAATCCACCCGTCTGCTTCGTCAAACCCACCAGCACCATGATGATCAGAACAGGCAAACATGTGGATGCCAATGGAAAAATCTACCTTCCGTACCTGCATGACTGGAAGCCCGTAAGTCATCTTAGTGTGAACTGTGTGATATGTTATGAGATTGTCATTTACCCAACATTTAATGAATCATTTAGAATTAAGTAACTCTGTTCCTCATGCAACTAGTTCTATGGTTTTGTGGTGAATCATTGGGTTTTTTTAAAAAAAAAAAAAAAAAGGTCTGTAATGTAGGTGGCTTATTAATAGTATTAGCATTAAAAAAATCTAAACTTTCATTTCAAATTACGACAAACTCTTCTGGTGCTTTTCATTATACATGCACAAGGATGTGGCAGCTCGGTGGTTGGTTAAAATGTTGGGCTTATTAATCTAAACTATGACGGTTACACTTATTAATATAAACTATGTTTTATTAAAGTAATAAGACACTGCAGGTTGTGTAGTATTGTGAATAAATCATGGGAAAGAGGTGGAACTGTACTCCACTACACATCAGGACTAATAACACCTATTTATTAGATTTATTTACAAAGCCTCCCGTATTGCCTTACTGTCCTCTGACCTCAATCCACTTTATTAGTTCCACCTCTTTTTTGTTTTTACTCCTTATTAGTTCCATTTATAAATGTCGATTTAATTATTTTAGACATGTACAGTAGAGGCGGCACGGTGGCTTAGTGGTTAGCACGTTCGCCTCTCAGCACTAGGGGTTCCCGGTTCGAATCCCCATCTGGGTGGAGTTTCCATGTTCTCCCCGTGTCTGTGTGGGTTTCCTCCGGGTTCTCCGGTTTCCTCCCACAGTCCAAAAACATGGATCAAGTTAATTGAATTCTCAAAATTACCCCATTTAGAGTGTGTCTGTGTGAGTGAGTGTGTGCCCAGCGATGGATTGTCCTGGGTCTATCTGCCCAGCACCCGAGATGTTCTCCCCTGGATGGGCATGGGAAACCCCACCGCGACCCTAATAGAGGATAAGCGGGAGATAATGAATGAATGAATGTACAGTAGATTGGAACCGTTATTAATCTGTTAACAACATGACAAACACTTTTGCTTATACAATGTCCTGTGTTGTGTGGTGTATGCTCAGTTATGTGTTCTTTGTTTCTTTGTCTTGTTCTAGCCCGAGTCAGATTTGTTTGGGTTAATCCAGGTCATGATTGTGGTCTTTGGAGAGGAACCTCCTGTCTTTTCTCGACCCAGCCCCCAGCCTGCGTATCCAGGATTTCAAACTGCTGCTTCACCTAACAGTAATGATAAGACCCTTCCTTCATTAATCTTCTAACTCGGGTTCTATACACACTGTTATGAAACAATTTTTATCATCACAATTTTATTTTTCATACAGCAATGTAACTGAATATAAACCACTCGTGCATGAACAACTCTTTTATATCAGAGAACATTAAACAAAATGTATAACGTACCTTACATTTAAGATGGAGCAGCTCATGATGTCATCAACGTCTCTTAATAAAATCAGATCTGTGGTTTCATGAGAAATCATCAAAACCCCCAGCGACCTGCGAATATCTGACTTTCTCTGTGCCCCAGAGACAGATAGTATTACAATGGGGCTCCCATCATGTGGTAAAAGGAGGAATTACACTTTTTATATTCAGTTTTACGATTTATTCTGACAGAGCTAGCGAGCCATACATGACACATTATAAGCCTGAAGTTGAAGGCCATTTGGAAATTTTGACAGCAGGCCGCGATTGGCCCACGGACCAGACTTTGGGCATGTCTGTTCTAGTTCAGGTTCAAGAAATGTATTTATATAGGGCTTTTTACTCTAGAACATTGTCATAAAGCATCTTTACAGAGTTAAAAGCCTTTAAACCCCCAAAGAGCAAGCTGAAGCAACAGTGCAAGAAAAAAAAACCTCCCTGTTATGTTAATATTTTAAGCAAGAAATCTTGTGAGGACCGAGGCTCAGTGGGGGACTCAGTGGCCAGGCCGGGTTCTTTCTTTGTTGAGAAAATGTATTACAATCAGTAAAATGTATTTGAAGTTTCATCTCTTGTAGCATCGTACATGGCAAACACTCCAGGAAGTCCATATGGACAGAGCCATACACCAAGACCAGGGTGAAAAGCCTTTTATTTATTGATTTACTGATTTATTTGTATGTCCTAAATAGTGTCGTTCTGTCTTTTAACATTTATCTCAATGTTTGTTTCAGAGGATATCAGGGTTATCCTTATCCTCCTGCCACATCTGGTTACCCTGGAACACCAACAGCACATTACACTCCTGCTGGTCCTGTGGGTGAGTAGTTATTGTGTTAAGCTGAGACTTGATTCACAACAACTTTAAGATGAATCAGTCTTTAAAAAAAAATACTTTAGTAAATGATTTGTATGTTCAGATCTTTGTACGTTTTATTGTGTCACTGGATTCTTCTGATTACGAGTTGTAAATGTATATTGCTGTGTACAAGCTCCATTTACAGATTTTTATACTACTAATGCTGTTTTAATAAATTATGCTAAATGGCATCTAATTTAATGCCAACCTCCATTTTAAAGGGAGGAGCTAAGGCAGTGGCACACTATATATTTATTTTTAAGACCTCATACTGAAGATTTCTTTGTTTTTTTCCTGTTTGGAATTGAACCGTGACTCTTCTGTGTGGTGTTCCAGGTCCTGCTCGTGATGCCACTATCGGAGAGGACACCATCCGCGCCTCCCTGGTGTCTGCCGTGAGCGATAAGCTTCGCTGGAGGATGAAGGAGGAGATGGACCGAGCTCAGGCCGAACTGGATGCCCTGAGAAAGACAGAGGACGATTTAAAAAAAGGACATCAGAAGCTGGAGGAGATGATGAGCAGACTGAATCAAGAAATGGTACGACTCTTATTAAGAACCTGTTTAATGTTTAGATAAAAATGATTAAAATGGTACATTTAATTGGAATTGAATATAAATTAATACATATTTTAAACTAACAAATTCATTTAAAATGGATGGAATAAATTTCCTGTTAAGTTCTTTCCTGATCTGCAGAACAGAGTTCCATTCCTTTGCTTGATGAACCTTCTCTCTGGTTCTGCTGGTTTCCTTTCATAACAATTACTGCGCAATGACTTTAGTTTATCTGATTTTTCTTTTCCCCTCAGATTTATGTAGAAAGAAACGTTGAGACCCTGAAACAAAAGGACGAGGAACTGTCTGCTGCTCTGGACAAAATGGAGCTGCAGTCAGAGAACAATGATATTGACGATCTGATCACGCCAACGGCGCCGCTCTTCCGCCAGATATTCAACCTGTACGCTGAAGAAAACGCCATTGAAGACACCATCTTTTATCTCGGAGAGGCTCTGCGCACAGGTGTCATCGACTTGGATGTCTTTCTTAAGGTTGGTCATATTTTCATCTTTTATCTCCAAAAATGAACTTTACTGTAGTAAAGGTTTCCATGGAAACAACTTTAAATGTGGTGTTTTAGTCAAAAATGAGTTTCAGAATGTAAAATCCCAACAAAGACACTGATCTGTTTAATTTTAAACTCTTTCTTCATGTAACTATTTAACAAAAATAATAAAACATTTAACAGAGTAACAAAAGTAATAAAAAAAAGGTGGGGTGGAGTGGAGTTTATAGATAAGCAGAACAGAATGTTGGTAAAATGGAACATTGTTGGGTTTCTACATTGGTGAACTTGAATGAAGCAGTATTAGTGTGGAGTAACACATGGCGGGGGGTGTATGTTGGTGGAGTATGATGTAGAGTTAGTACAGTGGTAAAGTAGAACTTAGCAGAACATGGTTGGTGGAAGCTGAGTTTGGGTGGAGTGGAACGGTGTTGGGATGATGTGATTGGTTGAAGCTAAACAATGTTTTTTTTTGGTATGCTGGTGAAAGTGGGTGGAGAAGAACTGGTCCAATTACGAAGTCCAACATGAATGGAGTGGAATGTGGGTGCAGTGGCACGGTGACGGCTTGTTCTGTTAGTGAAGCAAACACATGTGTGGAGTGAACAGGGGTGGAGCAGAAAACGAGTGGGGTGGATGTGGGGTTCATCCTCCTCTGGCTGGAGCATTTCCACACAGGGCTCTGGGACCAAGTGCAGTTAACATCCACACTTAGCCCTTCACATGAAATCCATCCAAACGTCTTTGTGTTTGATTTACTGACACACATCGTCTCATTCATATGTACAATCCCAGTTCAAAAAAAACAGGGGTCGTACTGGGTGAACGGCGGGTGAAACAGAAATGCAGCATGGAGTTTGAGTTCAGTTTTAAATGGTTTCACATGTTTTTATATTAAATCTGTTATTATATCTGATATTGAACGATATTAAACGATGCTGCTCTGTTTTCGTCTGCAGTACATTCGAATTCTTTCGAGGAAACAGTTCCAGCTGAGAGCACTGATGCAGAAAGCCAGACAGACAGCAGGCCTTAGTGACCTCTACTGACCATCATTACTCACTAACTCACTCACTTTTATTCTTTATCTTCCTCACTTTTAAGAAACACTTTTATAAGGACGATGGTCGAGTCAAGCCTCTGTAAATCATTAAACTGCGGTCGTCTGAAATGTTTGAACGTTGTGTAAATGTTTAGCTCTGAACTGATTAAGCGAGAGAGAGAGAGAGATGATTTAATGTACCTTCATTTAAACATGCGTATCTAACTGCAGTACATTTATAGTCTTTATATATTTTTAAGGATAGTGTGCAGATGTATTTATATTCTGTACATGTATGTTGGGGGGGGGATCAGTTTGGGTGCTGAACTCAGTTCTAGTGAGAGTGCTGCTCAGGTGAAGGTGATGCAGTGAAGGGAAAGCAGGGGGGTTTATACTGATCACTAATTTACTGTTTAAATATAAGAAAACCTGATTATTTTGATATTTCTAAGTTTTGTAAGTCTAAAGAATTTAAATAAAAGTAAATCCGTGTACATCTTTAATGGCTGGAATTTGTTTTATTGTAATTACAACAGCTATATCAAAGAAAGTGCAACACGAAAGACAAACTTGGACTTCTCTTTCATTTCCAGAAGATGTTCAGAAAAAGTAATTCAGAGTTTTAAAATGTGTTCCTTTAAACTCTGTCCTCGTTGTTCTTTAATGAGCTCCTCCTTTAATAATCTTCTCACCAGCTTTCAGGACCAGTGTAGATCATAGTTACAGGTCGGTGGTCTCTGTTCCTCACGGTGGGATCATTACACCGCTTTCCTGTGATTTATTCACAATGATGCACAACATCTTTGTGTCTTTATTTCTTTTATAAAACGCTTTATTTTTTATACATTTTTTTGTTTCTTTCATAAAATGAACACATTGATTAAAAACAAGGTTTGATTCAGAAATGTATTTATTGAAAGCAAAATCTTGGGTTTGAATATCAATCTGGGTGGAGTTTGCATGTTCTCCCTATGTCTGCATGTGTTTCCTCCCACAGTCCAAAACATGAATTCAAGGTGAATTGGGCCATCTAAATTGTTCCATATAGTGTGTGTGTGTTCTTTTTAGTTCAGAGTCTGGCCCGTGGACCGTGATCCCAAACGGCCCGCAACTTATAATTTTATAATGTGTTATTTATGGCTCGTTAGCTCTGTTAGAATAAATTAATCATATAACTTTTAAATGTGGTTAGCATGTTCTCTCAGTGCTGGAGATTTGAATCCCAATCTGGGAGGAGTTTGCATGTTCTCCCCGTATCTGTGAGGGTTTCTTCCATATTCTCCCGTTTCCTCCCATAGTCCAAAAACACAGATCAAGGTAAATTGAATGCTCTAATTTGCCCCAAGGGCGGCACTGTGGCTTAGTGGTTGGCATGTTCTCTCAGCGCTAGGGATTCCCGATTCGAATCCCCATCTGGGTGGAGTTCCCATGTTCTCCCCGTGTCCGCGTGGGTTTCCTCCGGGTTCTCTGATTTCCTCCCACAGTCCAAAAACATGGTCAATTGAGTTCTCCAAATTGCCCCATATAGAGGCAAAAGAGTGTTTAAATGAGTGTGTGCCCAGCGATTAATTGGCGTCCTGTCCTGGGTGTATCTGCCCAGTGCCCGAAACGTTCTCCCCTGGATGAGCATGGAGAACCCCTCTGCAACCCCTAATATAGGATAAAGCGGAAGATAATAAATTAATGAATAATTTGCCCCATATGGAGTGTGTGTGAGTGTAAGTCGCTGTGGATAAACGCGTCTGCTAAATGACTAAATGTAAATGTAAATGAATGAATTTTAAATGTAATTTCTATTTTTACCACATGATGGCAGCACCATTCTAATTCTATCTGTTTTTGCCTTGCAATACGATGGCACAGAAAAATAGCGTCAGATAAACAGAAACCGCTAGGGGGCAGCAGAGGAGAGGCTTTTGATGGTTTCTCATTAGCCTGTGACATCATGAATCTGACAGACGAGCTGCTCGATCTTATATTAATTTTTTTTAATGTAAGCTTTTCTATACAGTTTGTTCAATGTTCAATATAAATAACCTTGAACAAACCAAGATACTATATTAATATTATTATTTATGCATTTCAAGGCTATATAAACCCTTCCCACTTTTTAATTAACCTTTCTAACACTCTTATACTCACCTATTAAATCCCGAGATATAGCAAAACGTCTGCGATACGGTGCCGAGTTACAGTGAAGCCACGATATAGCGAGCGAAGCCTGTATCTTAAAATAATGAGATAGCAATTTAGTTAATCACATTTTTAGTGGAATGTTTCCTAAAGTATCAGTAAATAAATACAAAAAAATCTAAACGCAAGACTCGGTCAGTTTGTGAGAGTTCCAAAGTTACCTAGCAACCCCAGTTCAGTCTAAAATTTTGATACTTTAACCAGTTTGTGTACAAAGCCACTGTTTAAGGTCTTATTCAGCATTTGATTGATTACTATCACTTCAAGTTCACTATTTTGAGCTGAACCATGGAAATGAGGTCTGATCAAGAAGGATATCTGTTTAAAAGATCCAGCAATGCCTTTGGGATATGGAACAGGTTAGTTGCACTTAGTTTCACTCTTTAGGTAAACATTTATGGAACTGTACAGTTGATTTAGATTATAACGAGTCCCTGTGTGTTGCTAACATTTTGCAAACCATACAATTAAACGTTATTACATTTATTTGAACAATAGGGAGCTATGAAAGTTTAGAGTAATGAGTGAGCTGTAATTTTTATGATAGAAGAGTTTGTAATGTGTATGTGAGAATTGAAAAACATCGAACCATAAAGCGTGTGATTTAAAGAATATAGTTTATTGTGTGTATTATTTGTGGTATAGTATAATAATAAATAATAATTTAACTATAATTAACAGTAGTCTATCCTCTGGTGTTGTTCCTGTGCGTTTTAAACATGCTGTAGTGCATTCCCTGCTTTAAAAACCTGGACTAATTATAGTCCCATTTCCACGCTGCCTTTTATTTCCAAAAATATCAGAGAAAGTTTCCTTTGTTCAGCTGAAATCAGCATAATATTCTGAAGATATTCAGGCTGGTTTTAAAAGCCTGCATAGCACAGGGTCTGCAGTGATGACAGTTTTTAATGATGTCCTCTTGGACAACTCTGGATATCATGTGATCCTTGTTAGATCTAACTGCAGCCTTTGACACAGTGGACCACAACATTTTCATTTTCAAGTTGCAGACCCTTAGTGGGCATTAGTGGTGGGGCATTGGAATGTTTTAGGTTCTGTCTGACCGCCAGAACCCTGTGTGTGAATTTTGCTGGTTCAGAATCCTCTTTAGCTCCCCTGTCATATTGCCAGAGTTCCACAGGGCTCTATTTTAGGTCCTTAACTTTTCTCACTCTATCTGCTCTAACGTCTTCTTCTTTCATTGTTATGAACGAAGACGACACTCAAGATATGTCCCACTGAAGAAGGAAGATGCCTTCTCCACTAAACCTGTTCTTCGATGTTTTGAGGATATTAAAGCTTGGATGGCTTTAAACTTTTAAAATTTTAATGAAAACAAAATGGAAGTGATGGTGTTTAGTCCCAGTGGTTGCTGTGGAGCAGCCTCCCTGTTGAGGGATAAATTTAACCCCAAATGTCATAAAACCAACCTTTTTATGTCAGGTGTAATGACAGAACTGTCTTGACACCTATTTTCTCGATCAAAAATAAATTGTGATCATGAGACAACAAGATTTGTCATGTCATGATAACAACTTGAAAACGATAATAATAACTTGAATTGGGGCAGATTTGTAAAATCTATAACTAATCATTAATATTTTATTAAATGGGTGGCACAGTGGCTTAGTGGTCAGCAAGTTCGCCTCTCAACACTTATGATTCCCGGTTCGAATCCCCATCTGGGTAGAGTTTCCATGTTCTCCCCATGTCTGCGTGGGTTTCCTCTGGGTTCTCCGGTTTCCTCCCACAGTCCAAAAACATGGATCAAGTCAATTGAGTTCTCCAATTTGCCCCATATATGGTGTGTCTGTGTGAGTAAGTGTGTGCCCAGCGATAGATTGGCGCCCTGTCCTTGGGTGTATCTGCCCAGCGCCCGAGACGCTCTCCCCTGGATGGGCATAGGGTACCCCCCAACCACGACCCTAATAGAGGATAAAGCGGAAGATAACGGATGAATGAATGAAAATTCTAAATGATGTTTGCTTCTTGTTTATAGAAATTTTTTTGTATACTGTTTTTGTGTTTTTTATTTTATATAACGGTTTCTTTGCAGACGCTGGTTCACGATTCACAATAACAAGCTGGTATATGCAAAATCATGTGAGGTTAGTCACATCTGTTCAAGCTGAGAGACACAATGTGTTGAAATATCAAAGTTTCGTGTAGAAAAGTTGCATTTACATTTACATTTGGTTATTTAACAACGCTTTAATCCAACGCGGGCGGCACAGTGGGTTAGTGGTTAGCACATTCGCCTCTCAGCGCTAGGGAATCCCGTTTCGAATCCCCATCTGGGTGGAGTTTCCATGTTCTCCCCAGTGTCTGCGTGAGTTTTCTCCGGGTTCTCTAGTTTCCTCCCACAGTCCAAAAACATGGATCAAGTTAATTGAATTCTCAAAATTGCCCCCTATAGAGTGTGTCTGTGTGAGTGAGTGTGTGCCCAGCGATGGATTAGCGCCCTGTCCTGGGTGCCCGAGACGTTCTCCCCTGGATGGGCATGGGGAACCCCACCGCGACCCTAATAGAGGATAAGCGGGAGATAATGAATGAATGAATGAATTTAATCCAACGCAATTTACAAGTATCCCAACTTGTTGACTGGGGTCAGAACACAGGAACAGCTTTGAGTTTTTAAGGGTCTTCTAAAAGTTCTATATAGAAAGAAAGCCCCAAAGTCTGAAAATGCAATAATTATTATTTATAGCATACATTCTATAAGTAGCATAACAGTGTTGGTCTCTTAGAACCTGTTATTTACTGTTAGTCTTTCATTTTGTTTGAAATTGTACCATGAGGAACAAACATGGACTTGATGGTACCTTTATATCTGATAATTATTTTACATAAGAACATGAATTACCTTCAAAAAATATCTTTTAATCTGTATTTCTCGCATTCATTTTTTAGAGTAACTTGAATGTAGTGTTGGCAGATCTGCAGCACTGTTCAGTTCAGGAGTGTAATATCTTTGGACGCAACTTCTGCTTTATGGTCCTGTCACCTGGAAAGTAAGATCACTTCCAGTCATCATCTTGTACAACACAGACAGGAGTGTAACACAGAAAAAAGTTCTTTCATTTAGAGATTGTATTATTTTGTGTGTGTGTGTGTGTGTGTGTGTGTGTGTGTGTGTGTAGGACTTGTGTGTTACAGGCCGATTCAGAGGAGTCCAGACATTCTTGGATCAGGGTGATACAAAGCATCACTCCCATGTCAAGTACAGAGAGGACACGCATTCCTTTGAAATGTTTGTACAAACTTCCACCTTTCACACTGTACAGCGTTTGTCCATCTGTTCTACACAACAAAAACATTTTATGTCCTCTGGACAATATATATATATATATATATATATATATATATATATA
>JAFMOD010000804.1:290521-305828 GCA_019802435.1 Corydoras maculifer | reverse complement strand
TTTTTTCATTCATTCATTATCTCCTGCTTATCCTCTATTAGGGTCGCGGTGGGGGTCCCCATGCCCATCCAGGGGAGAACGTCTCGGGCGCTGGGCAGATAGACCCAGGACAGGGCGCCAATCCATCGCTGGGCACACACTCACTCACACAGACACACTCTATATGGGGCAATTTTGAGAATTCAATTAACTTAATCCATGTTTTTGGACTGTGGGAGGAAACCGGAGACCCCGGAGGAAACCCACGGAGACACGGGGAGAACATGGGAACTCCACCCAGATGGGGATTCGAACCAGGAATCCCTAGTGCTGAGAGGCGAACGTGCTAACCACTAAGCCACCGTGCCGCCCTGTTATAGTCTTTAAAAACAAATTTACATTAAGCATCAATTTAGCTTTCATTACTTCCAATGGTTACAAAACTCAATACACCCCCTATTGTCTGAGCTGTTATTATACTTCTGACACACACCGCAGTTGAAAAATTGGGCATCTGAGTAATTTCAGATGAGGAATTCTTATCAGAGCAAGACTACTCAGTAATTCAGAGACTGGCAAACATGGAGGTTTTTTTGTACAAAGCTATCAAGCATATACTGAGAATGGTGTGACTGAGGTCAACCCCCCAGTGAAAGAATTGTGTGGACATTTAAAACTCTGGTGTTAGAAGAGGATGTCATGCAGTGAGCACTCAAGCAAACTGCAGCCAAATACTATTCAAGTGCTCCAATGACTGTGTCCAAAAGCACAACTCTTGATCCCTTAGCATGCATGAGCTTTAACAGCAGACCACCAGTTTGAGTGCCATTGGTCTCTCAGGGAAACTGAACGGCAGGTCTCCAATGGGCGAAAAAGCACAATAACCCGGATCACTAAGCAGTGAAAAAACATCGCCTGGTGAGATGAATTCTGATTTTTGTCATGTTATACTACAGAGGAGGTCAAAATGTGATGTAATCAGCATCAGTCAATAGCAGTGTAATGGTGATAATGGTTTTCTTGGCAGATCCTGGGTCGTCTGATTAATCAACTAGTAATTAATCAACGTTTGGAAAATAAAGTTTACCCAAGCATTGTGGCCGACTAAGTTCATCCCTAACGTTACATTTATATTTAGATACCTCACATTTGGGGCATAGGCTTGTGGAACCAGCCTTGCAAGCAGCCAGTTCAATTGCCGGTCCCACCAAATAGTATGGCTGAAGTGCCGTTGGGCAAGACACCTAATCCCAATTGCTCCCTGGGTGCCGTATACAGGGCTGCCCACCACTCCGGGCACATATGCTAAATTCACCCAGTGTGTGTGTGTGAGTTTTTCCCTGCATGATTGGGTTAAATTTGGAGAACAAATCTCTCTGTGTACAAGCACACAAGACAAAATTCATTCATTCATTATCTCCCGCTTTATCCTCTATTAGGGTCGCGGTGGGGTTCCCCATGCCCATCCAGGGGAGAACGTCTCGGACGCTGGGCAGATAGACCCAGGACAGGGCGCCAATCCATCGCTGGGCACACACTCACTCACACAAACACACTCTATAGGGGGTAATTTAGAGAATTCAATTAACTTGATCCATATTTTTGGACTGTGGGAGGAAACCGGAGAACCCGGAGGAAACCCACGCAAACACAGGGAGAACATGGAAACTCCACCCAGATGGGGATTCGAACTGGGAATCCCTAGTGCTGAGAGGCGAACGTGCTTACCACTAAGCCACCGTGCCACCCAAGACAAAATTGTTCACTTTATTTTTGTTTTATCTAAAGTATCCCAACTTGAAGCCTGGGGTCAGAACATAGGGTCAGCCATGATATATCGCCCATGGAGTAATGAGGGTTAAGGGTCTTGCTCCATTGGTAACCTCAATAGGATTTGACCCCACAGCCTTTAGATTGATAGCCCAACAACCTAACCACTAAGCTATCATCCATCCATCCATTATCTTCTGCTTTATCCTCCATTAGGGTCGTGGGATTGGGGGGGGTTCCCCATGCCCATCCAGGAGAGAACGTCTCGGGCGCTGGGCAGATACACCCAGGACAGGGTGCCAATCTATCGCTGGGCACACACTCACTCACACAGACACACTCTATATGGGGCAATTTGGAAAATTCAATTGATTTGAGCCATGTTTTTGGACTGTGAGGAAACAGGAGAACCTGGAGCAAACCCAAGCGGACACAGGGAGAACATGGCAACTCCACTCAGATTGGAATTCGAACTGGGAATCCAGAATCCAAAATAAAACTTCTGATCACTTCTTACTGTAAAAGTAAAAAAGCAATTCTTCCACTTGTTTACCTGTCTCTAAAAGGCAACTCTGTATCAGCAAAGTATCAGCAAACATGAATCGTGCTGATTCCAATCTCATATAAAATATTTGCTTTGATCTGCTGTGTTGGATATTCCTCACAAGCAGTTGCGTTGCTTTGAACAAGTGTTAATTGAATAAATGAGAAAAAAAAGAATCCATTTCTGAATAAACGACTATTTCATCAAACATTTTTTTGTGTGTGCGAAGAAGGAGAAAATACCTGCACACACGAGCAAACAGACTTATATGCCCATGCAAGGCTTACATTCCAGGCAAGTAGACTCATGTCTTCAAGATACAAAAACATCTGAGAGAAGGGAACGGTTGAACAAGAATAAAAATAAAAGGCCGGGTTAGGTGAAGAAGGACCAGCGATGAGGAAACGCTTGCACAATCTCACAACCGGGATCAATAGATCCTGATTCCCTACATATTTCTGTAGTCTAAAGAAAAAAGTTCTATAGATCTGGCAGAGAGCCTATTCATGATCTTAGTGATCCGATCACAAGTGGATAGAGTTAAGTGCACATGTGAATGCACTGATGATTCACGGAGATAAAACAGAAACATGACCTGAAACTGCAACTGAAATACAGACTTCTACATTGTGGCAGGATGGTGGCATAATATTTAGCACATCCGCCGTATCCTTGTGGGTTTTCTCTGGGTCCTCCAGTTTCCTACCACAGTCCAAAAACATGGATTCAAGGTGAATCAGAAACTCTAAATTGTCCCTGTTGGTGAGAGATTTGCGTCTTGTCCTGGGTGTCCAGTGTTTCTGGGTGTCCAGTCCGAGACGTTCTCCCCCTGAATAGGGATAGGAAACCTTGTCAAAAATAAGCAGAAGATAATAAGATTAGACTCCCACAATGTTACTCATTCCTAGAAAACATTTCAGCAACCGAGGATCGATAGGCCAAGGCCGCCACATTCAGCCATCGGCTAACTATCGGCTGTAAGTCGCATTGGGATCCTAATATCCAAATTACAATCAATTATTAGGTGCCACGTTTGAGTGAATCTCCCTATCCTCCGTATGCCAGCAAATCCATATCAGTAACTACTAACTAACTACTTAAACTACTTAAGCTCGGTTAAACTGGCTAATCAGATATAATCAGATCAGTCATTCCTTATATAGAGTACATGGAACACTTACACCTAGTGCATCCACCCAGTTTGCATGTTGAAATCAAATGGCCTTTCTTTTAATATGCTTTAACTCATTCATCAATGTGTAATGCATTCTTAGCAAGCTCTGCTTCTGAGTTCTGAAATCCAAGAAAACTTATTGAACAAGCTTTACTGCTTATACAGTATTAATTTCAGCCTTAAGGTACCAATACAGGCTACCCAAGATAATACTGCAGAGGTCAGATTGATGAGACCATGTTAAAAATAGCACAGACCCATGTGGACCCAGAACAGAGGGCAACGGAGAGACTAAATATATCAGATTTGGATGCCGGCTGCTAATTTTCTCCCCTGTGTTTTTATGTTTAATGTTATTATTGCACTAGACACTTTATTAAGTATCAGTTTATCCATCTATCCAATGTTTTCCACCCACCTGAAACAGTAACTTAACCTAACAGCCATCCATAGAAAAAGTAAACAGATGGAATTGCACACACAAACACACACATATATAGATCCATGCAATTCACTTCATGAAACATGAAATGCTTGTCTTTATTCTTTTTATAATTGGCTTCTTTAAAATATGCTGTAGAATAAAATTTATTTCATAATCTTCTGCTTATTCCTCTACATGGGGGGGGGGGGGTTGTCCATTACATGGGAGATCATTTCAGGCACTGGGCAGATACACCCAGGACAGAGTGCCAATTCATCGCTGGACATACACTCACTCACACCTACACACCGTATAGGGGCAATTTATATACGGACAATTTAAAGCAGACAATTTACCTTGAAACCATGTTTTTGGACTGTGGGAGGAAGCCGGAGAACTTGGAGAAAACCCACACAGAAACAGGGAGAACATGGAAACTTCAGCCAGATTGGAATTTGCACCTGAATCCCCAGCGCTGAAAGGCAGATGTGCTAACCACTATGCCACCATGCCACCCTAGAGAGAAACTGTTTTATTTTCAGTTACTAGTCAGTTTAGAAGACACACACTGTATGTGATATTTTTAACTGTATGTGGTTTCTCTTTAAAAAAATCTTTACATTTTATAGATTGCGTACTGACTGTTGCTCCGCTGTTGCTACACTTTAAACATCCCAACCCTGTCCATTAGTGAAGTATGAATCAAAAATCATCATTTAAAAGATTTCCCATCAGGTGCAGCTGTTTTTTTTTCTTTAAACACAGTTTTAGTTTAAGTATGGAAATTGTAATTGCATAACAGCATGCATTACATGTCAGGATTAGTCCAACACCTGCTTAATGGTAGTTTATTTATTAGTTCCAATAGTGATAAACCTCACAAATAGATGTAAAAATGTGCATAAATATTGTAAGCTTGATTAAAAGGTCACTGCGTGTCAGTTGCATCTAGCTGAAGTGATTTAACTAGGTAATTTTCATATGTGCTATTCAGACCAAAAGCATTGCTCACACAGTAATTGCCCATTTTGTTTTTAGGTGCCAAATAGCTGTAGGACAAAACCTCCCTTTTTGGGTCACTTTTTTAACATAATTATGCAGCCAACAGTGTCTACCATGTAAAAGTACATCATGACACTTATTAACATTTAAAATGACCTTTAAATGATTAAAAATCTCAAATGTTTTTTGGCATTTCTGGGTATTTAAGCTTTTCGAACATACTTTATGAACAACAGCAATTGTATCAACATTTAATAACTAACTTTGGCTGTATTTTTCAGTTTAATTGCCATAGTTGTATAAAATCAAGAATCTGCAATGCTTTTCATTTTGCTACTTATTCACAATTACATGCTTGGAGCCTTTGAGGTCGGTTCTTTTCTGTTGCAGCTTGACTGTGTCCTATTGCACAAAGCAAGAGCTATAAAGACATGGATGAGTAAGTCTGGCATAGAGAGACTTGACTGTCTGTACAGAGTCCTGACCTCAACCCCATCAAACACCTACAGAATCAACTATAACAGAGTCTGTGAACCAGATTCTTCTATCCAACATTAGTGCGTGACCTCAGGAATGTTCCTCTGAATGAAAGGGTAAACATTTCCACAAACACACTATAAAATATTTTTAGCTGCAATGCGGGCACCAACTTAGAATGGGATTTTATTGAAGTGTCTACAGGTGTGAAGTATGGTGGCTTAGCGGTTAAAGGTGTTGGGCTGCCGTGCCAACCAAAAGGTTAGGGGTTCAAATTCACAGCCCGGTAAAGTTTCCAACATGGGTGTCCCAAGCAAGACCCACAGCCTTCAATGCTCCAGGACTGACTCTGTATTCTGACCTCATCATTTTAAGTTCGAATCCATTATCTTCCGCTTCATCCTCTACTAGGGTTGGGGTGGGGTTCCCCATGCCCATACAGGGGAGAACGTTTCGTGCACTGTGCAGATACAACCAGAACAGAGCGCCAATCCATCACTGGACACACACTCACACAGACAGACACACGCTATATACACTATACATGGAGTAATTTGAAGAATTCAATTGACCTTGAGCCATGTTTTTGGACTGTGGGAGGAAACCGGAGAACCCGGAGGAAACTCAGGCAGACACGGGGAGAACATGCAAACTCCACCCAGATTGGGATTCGAACCGGGAATCCGTGCTAATTACTAAGCCACCGTACCCATCATTTTAAGTTGCTATGGATAAAAGCATCTGCCAACTGACCTTATGTTATATAGTGATCATCCATATAGAAACAATGGAAGCAGAGAGGTGGGCAGACATCGACTCTGGGGGCTGCAGCTTAGCCCTTGGCTAGGAATGCACAATAAAATAGTCGATGATTGTTTAGAGCTAGTTGCAAAGGGTAATCCACTTTTTCTCCAACTCTAAGGTAATGCTATAAAGTGTTATGTATTATTCACCCCAAGCAAAAACTGGAAAAAAAAATTAAGAAATTGTAATGTAGTTCAACCTGAAGGAATGGATCGTGAAGTTTTAGCGTAAAAAAAAAAGTTTGACTGAACAATTTGTTTCACACACACACACACACACACACACACATGTACACACATTTCACAGAAATGTTTACTGGTAAGCTTTAAAACTTAAAGTTACCATTTGCATTGTTCTCCAAATTACTGTTCTTGGTATGTAATTGCTGTACACAGATTGAGATAAGGCTGGAGAACACTGGTCTATTCTTTTACCCCAGCGATATTGGCTATTTTCGTAGCCACCTTTTACTGCATCCCGCGCTCAGGTAAATGTCTGCAGTATGGGTGAGTCATAATTACTCTATCTGGTACTGCATTTTATTTTATTTATTGCTGACCAGCTGAAAAAGGAGCTGCTTTCAGCAGACATGGATTTCATATTACTTTCTCTTCAACAAAAACTTCTCCACTCAGGGATATTGTTCAGCAAGTTGCAAAGCCAGCCCCTTCCCTCATATCCTCAACAGGATAAACTGAGTATACTCTTACAGTCCTTTAATGAGGACCAAAATTTGGAACTATATACTTAAGAGATACATGAAAAAATAACTAAATACATAAAAGATGAGATATTTTCCCAAACGGAAAAATTTGCATTGTTACAGCCGAAGATGTTACGAACATGTAAAAATAAAACATTAAATCAAATTAAGTGTTTTTTTTTCAGTTATACATGGCACAGCAGCAGTGAAATGCTTTGCTGACTGCCACCACAAGTTCTAGAAATAGTTTATTCATTCATTGATGGGGGTGGGGGGACTTACAAATGTTCCAACATAGTTGGGGTCAGAACACAGGGTTGATAGAACACCCCTGAAGCAATGAGGGTTAAGGGTCATGCTCAAGACTTGAACCGCCAACCTTTTGATTGATAACCCAACACTCTAACCACTGCAGTACACATTAGATTTACCTTAAATCCATGTTTTTGGACTATAGGAGAAACCAGAGAACCCAAAGGAAACCCACACAGACACGGGGAGAACATGGAAACATCACAGATTAGGATTCGAACCTGAATCACCAGCGCTGAGATGCAAACGTGCTTACCACTAAGCTACCGTGCTGCCATAATAGAACTAGATATCTACAAAATAAAAAAAGAACTACAAAAATGAATTTAAATAGAATTTAAATGTATGGTAAAATAAATAATAACAATATAGAGTATAAAATATTGCATTTACGTCAAAGTCAAAGAAAAGGAGTTTAGAAGGGCACTCTGTATTTCAAAGGACCTGAACCTCCTCAAAAGATTTTCATACAAGCTTTAATCTCAAGTTGTACTCATTTTTCAATTCTCCTCTATAGAAATACAACTTCTGCAGCTATTTTTCAGAAAACAGACACAAAATGTGCAAAAGTAATGGAGCATTTGAATAAGACTCATCATTTACAATAAGTGACAATCAGCTAAAAAAAAAAGCATATTTGAACTGAAACTTATTGCTGTATATGGCAATGTTTAATTTTAGAACCAGTAAACAACCAAGACAAGCTGATGAAGCTCGGTTATGGTCAATCTGTCTGTATATAGTTCTGTTTTAAACCCAGTCTATTTCTGTCTTTCTGTCTGGACAAACAAACACTCATCTTTCTGTCTGTCTGCTATTCTGCTTTCAGTACGCCTGTGTATCTGTGCTTCATTCTTTCAGTTCGATTTGGTTCCTGTTTTCTTCTCATATTCCTTATGCTCTATCTCCCGTTCTATTGGTTTTACCGTATCTGCTACATCTGCACTGTACTGTAGTTCATTCCGTCTGCCTTTTTTTGCCTTCTTATTATCTTGGTGGTCTCCTTTTTCATGTTTGCATTTTTATATAATTCTCATGGCATTCTGTCAAACAGATTGTTTAATGTTCAGTCTGTTTCTGCAGATAGTGCAGACTTGGTGGTCGATCAGCCTCATCTCTTATCTGCTTTCTCATCATCCGTCTACCTGCCATTCCATCTGTTTTGTACTATCATTTTAGTTGTATTTGTACGACAGCTTTATGTCCATTTAGTTATGTCTTGTTTTTTATTCTCACTGTAGTGCTGCATGCTGCTGTCTGTTGTTCTGTCTGTCTGGAAATTCTGTGATGTAATTCTGACATTACTTTATTCTTAAGTCTTTTTTTTCTTTTTAGGTAATTTTTTTTACATATTTTGTATGCTGCATATTAATGGTATTCTGACAAGAGAAATTCAGTTGAGTTACTGATTCTGCATTTGTTTTGAAATTTCGTGATGAAACGTAGTACTGTATGTTGCACAAGGTTGGGAAATAACATGTATGCTTTATAAAACAAGTATTTTTTCTTACTTTAAAAGGTTTGGACGTCATGAGACCAAGTCAAAGTTATAAATGATCTCTCTTTCCTTTTCTTTTTTTTTCTCTTTCTTACTCATACACACACACACACACACACACACACAGCCTCTCTTGCATTTTCCCGAAGAACCAGAGAATGGTTTGCCTCAGTAGCTCTGTGTAGATCAATAGACAGGACAGAGATTGGCCATGGCAGCACAATTACAGAGAGGAGGGTTTAGAGAGAAGATTTTAGGAGGTTGGGAGATTTTAGATGAGCCATCCATAGCAGAAAACATTCACACACACACTCACACTGACCAAAGTGTTTACTATCCTCTCTCCTTCAAATGCCTCTGCAATTTCCCATACTCCTGCGCCTAAGATATCAAAACACACTTTAACTTGTTTCATGTTCTGTTAACTTGTTCAGTCCCATATATATCCCTCGTTTTTCACATAATCACTTGTTTGCTATGTAAAATCTTGTGTACAAGGTATGTAGTTGTAGGCTAAGAAGTGTGTATACAACAGTATATACAAAATACAGAACAGTATATACAAAATACAAGTTTATACCTTTAGCTGAAACAAAAACAATAATTATATGGTAGAAAGAAAAAAAACAACTATATATATATATATATATATATATATATATATATATATATATATATATATATATATATATATATATATATATATATATATATATTGAACTAACTGATTGAAATAAATAGTTTGGTTGGACTCTGACCTGTGTGCTGTGTGCGTCGTCATGCCTATTGCCACATTTTTTTAGGGATATTGTCCCATATTCCGATAGTGAACCGTACATAATAAAAAACAGGTATGTTAAAAATAGTGCGCAATTTTAATGCTAGAACCTTCTATCGTCACAGCATTGAGCCTCAGAGACACTGATGCCTATTTTTTTTTAGATCTAATACTGATATCTACACTCTTGAGTATAAAGACATAATTACAGTGCTATAATCCTCACAGTACCAAAGTACACCCTCAGCCCATTTCAGCTCACAAATTCTGCTGAACATCAAAAGGCATGATGGAACAGATATCAAATGCGTTCCGCTCAATAACCAGACCTGATACTATACCTCCAATCAGTTCGGCTTATTCCCTATATACTTCAGCTGGAGTCAAATATACTATCTATAAATTCAATAAACAGAAAGCCAGACAAATGGTTACATAAACCAGACCTATAGTTATAATAATTGGGAAAAAAATAAAAACTGACTAATTGCTTCCTCTAAATAATTAAGCTAAGATTCATTTCCAGAAAATCTTACAAAGTCCATTATATGACACTGGCACTCTGCAATTGTTAAGCTTTATTATTGTTAAGTCCATTATCTCACATTACAGTATTAAAACTTAACAACAGCAGAGTACCACTACCTTAATTTAGTACCTTAATCCAGTACTATAAGCAGTAAGGACTTCTATGAGACTAGGATTTGTCAGAATGCTGTATATACCACTCCACTGATGAAGTACAAAAATAGCATAGTTACATTTCCCAGGGTAACTTGACATGCTGAAACCTGTAGTGTTATTTAAACATTTGGCATCCTGGGTAATTTGTAAAGTTCATATTGTGCTTGTGTGTGTGTGTGTGTGTGTGTGTGTGTGTGTGTGTGTGTGTGTGTGTGTGTGTGTGTGACATTCCTGATCCTGCTGTACTTGGTAAATAAAAGCTTTTGTGATTCTGATTAGTTTAATTGTTTTAAAATAATATACAGTAAATGTTATTGTAACTGCTGAGTCCTACAATGACCTTATCGAACTTGTTAACGACCCGAATGATTTCAGTCTCGTGTCCTTAATTTAAACCATGTACGCTCAGTATTTATATTAACTTCTTACCTTTCTATTTAAAGCTACACATTCAGGTCTCCATCATAAAGTGGGTATTTTAAGTTCATCCAAGTTCATCAAGTGTGTTTTTTAAAACAAGGAGTAAAATTTAATATAGAGGTATTACAAGTATTAAATTGTGAAATTGTGAAGGCAATTAGAGTGTATGTCTATTTAGATATAAAGATGGCAATAATCATGATATTACGTAGAGACTCACTATACTACAAATTACCAATTAATTGATTAACCAAAAGATCCATTTCAATAAATAAATAACAAGAATTCTTTATTTAACTTATGTCTAAACATATATAACTATGTGTGTTTACAGTTAACTGACAAACATCTGTACTAACCCCCCCCCCACACACACACACATACACACACACACACAAAACACATGATTCATACAGTAACCCAACTGAATTTCCCTTGTCAGATGATCTCAGACATCTCAATGGCTAGAGAGCCTTTCTCAAGACAAAAAGCACATTTAATCACAAGCAGTGAAGGCATGTAAAACTCTGTGTGTATTTGTGTATATGTGTTCAAAATCAAAATCATACCAAATACCAAACACTATTTATCAAGATCTTCTGAACACATACAGGTGACTGAAAAGTCCCAAGTGCCTAAAACACTCACCAGGCATCCTGAATCCCACCAAAGAGTCTGAGACTGGAGAGCTTTAGAGGTTTACAACAGCAAGCAAGACAGAAAGGATTCTGGGGAGGAATGAATGGAGAGAGTAGAGTGGAGCTGTTTTCATAGCCTCATTCTTTCCCCTGCATCTGCTGCATGCTTTCTCCCTCCCTGACTGGGAGGATTCCTGCTTTTTAGAGGAAGGTGGGGCAGAAACTGAGCAATGCTCTCTCTCTCTCTCTCTCTCTCTCTCTCTCTCTCTCTCTCTTTCTCATTCAACCTCCACCCCCTTTCATTTACACAATCATCTTACTACTGCCCTCTACTGGGCATTTGCTTCAGGTAGCTTATATTACAATCAAAACCTCAAAGAAAATCAATCCTGGATCTGTGATAACTCTTATTATAAAACTTAAATTACAATAAGGCATCTACCATTAAGTAATGAATATGTGTATGCACCTGTGAGTGTGCTAGCATTTGACATATACCAATTTTCGTAATCATAGTAGTCAGTTAAGTGATAAAGTGATATTTCGCTAACACAGAGAGGAATATGTCCTCCTCATTTAACCCATCCATGCAGTAAAACACACACACACACACACACACACACACACACACACACACACACACACACACAGCTATTTATAAGGCAACTGGTGAGCAATTGAGGTTAGGTGCCTTGCCCAAGGGTACTTCAGCCACGGTACTCAGCTGTATATAACGGCGGCATGGTGGCTTAGTAGTTAGTACATTCGCTTCTTAATGCTGGGGATCCAGGTTTGAATCCCAATCTGGGTGGAATTTCCATGTTCTCGCCGTGTGGGTTCCTCTGTGTTCTCCGGGTTCCTCCCACAGTCCAGAAACATGGATTCTAGGTAAATGGAACATTCTGAATTGCCCCATATAGTGTTTGTTTGTGTGTGTGTCTGTGTAAGTAAGTATGCCTGATGATAGCTTGGCGCAGTGTCCTAGGTGTATCTGCCCAGAGCCGAAACCTTTTCCTCTGGATGGTCATGGAGAACCACCCCATGACCCTAGTAGAGGATTAGGTGGAAGATAATGAATGAATAAATGAATGAATGAATGAATACATTACAGAGATTAACATACGCAATATAATCTTTGCATTTTTTTGCCATCCCTATTAAAATTTAAATATAAGTAAATATAAGTTGAAAAGGTAGCCAAACCTTACAATTACATACTGACTTACATAACTGCCTACATAATATAATATTTTGTAATTAAAATTTTCTTTTGCACATCCTCCCCGAAGACACACAGACACACACACACTCACACACACTCTCACACACACACACACACACACACACAAAAACACACACACTGGTTGTCCGCCAAAATCACTGCCTTTCATCTCAAACTGAATACCCACAGCTGTTTGACACTGGCAGTTTTCTGAATTTCAACCATATAATCAATCAAAACATATTAACACAGACAACTTTTGTTCACTGAAATGATATTTCACCCACAAGCATGATATATTTAATATGTCAGACCTCAGTTGCCACCCAAAGACCAAACTCCAGCAGGGTCTAGACTACAAATTATAGCCTACAATAAACCAATGTAGCATTGAATGTGTGCCGGGTAACTGCAATAAACCAGTGTGATGCACTATTAATGCGTGCTGCTTTTGCCACACATTGTGTAACTAGAAAATTACATCAGTTACACCTTTTAGTTAGGCAATTTTCTGCTTTTGTTCAACCGGAAACCCTAATCTTATCATTAGGCTTATTTGTGATGTGAATTTCAAATAAATAATGGCATGTCTGGCTCACATTATTTATCAATTAAAATTAAGTAAAGCAACGTAGATTGCATCAAAACTAATTTTCTATTTTATCAGTTCCACTTACAATGCTATATATACTGTATGTATAGCAGTCAAGCATGAAGTCCATCTGTTTCTCTCTCTATATATTTATATATAATAATCATCAGTAAAAGGCTGATCATCATGTTTTGGATGGTGAATTATTTTGAGTCCAGCAGTGTTTAAAATCTTAAGCAGCATTCCTGTGTGTGATCCACCCATATAAGTGCAGCACACACTAACACACCTCACTATGTCAATAACAATGCAGTGCCAAGAATCATCCACCACTTATATTAACAGGTGGACTACAGTCTGTAAGTGTAAAAATACAACATGAATCTATATTTTAAGTGGAATTGATAAAATAGACAACGTTATTTATGATATTCAAAAACTTTTTCAAAGTTAGGATATGCAGTAGAGCATAAAACGGTTAAACGGTTAGCACGTTCGCCTCTCAGTGCTAGAGATTGGCGGTTTGAGTCCCAACCTGGGTGGAGTTTTCATGCTCTCCACATGTCCGTGTGGGTTTCCTTTGGGTTCTCCGGATTTCTCCCACAGTCCAAAAACATGGATCAAGGTCAATTGAATTCTCAAATTGCCCCATATAGAGTGTGTTTGTGTGAGTGGGTGCACAGCAATAGATTGGCGCCCTGTCCTGGGTGTATCTGCCCTGCGCCCAAAACATTTTCCCCTGGATGGGCATGGGGAACCCCCCCACGACCTTAGTAAAGGATAAAGTGGAAGTATATCACAGTGCAAATGCAATATTCCTCCCAATTAATAGTATTTCACAAATCTTGAAGTAAAACTTGATAATTAGTCTAATCGTAAAATGCTTTTAAAATGACTATTCATTTATTCATTCATTCATTCATTATCTTCCACTTTATCCTATATTAGGGTCGCGGGGGGGAGAACGTTTCGGGCGCTGGGAAGATAAACCCAGGACAGCGCGTCAATCCATCGCTGGGCACACACTCACACGCACAGACACACACAAACACACTGTATAGGGTGCAATTTGGAGAACTCAAATGGCTTGATCCATGTTTTTGGACTGTGGGAGGAAACCGGAGAACCACCGTGCCACCGTACCACTAAGCCACCATGCCGCCCTAAAATGACTATAATATTTAATGTTCTAAAGTGGTGCTTCAAAGTTCATTAACGCCGAAAATGCTTTATATTTATTTAACTCCACCCAGATTGGTATTCAAACCTGGATCAGTCATAGGCTTATGGTTGAGGAAACAGCCTTGTGACCTGAAGATCCCCGGTTCGATTTACAGACCCAACAAGTACAATGCCTGAAGTGGACTTGGGCAAGGCACCTAACCACAATTACTCACTTTACTCAGTNTTCTAAAGTGGTGCTTCAAAGTTCATTAACGCCGAAAATGCTTTATATTTATTTAACTCCACCCAGATTGGTATTCAAACCTGGATCAGTCATAGGCTTATGGTTGAGGAAACAGCCTTGTGACCTGAAGATCCCCGGTTCGATTTACAGACCCAACAAGTACAATGCCTGAAGTGGACTTGGGCAAGGCACCTAACCACAATTACTCACTTTACTCAGTGTGTATGTATGTGTGTGTGTGTATGTGTGTGTTTCACTGCACTGATAGGTTAAATGTAAATGTGGAGGACCAATTCCTCTGTGTATAGGTAAATAGGCATATATATTTATATAGGCATATAGTTATAGGACTGAATGTGTTCTAGTTGTTTCGTAACACTGTTTTCTTGCTTCAAGAAGGTTATATATTCATATGTAAATTGTCTGCCTTACTGCAATGTAACAGTTGGAAATGTCTGAATATGAGCCGCATGTTAATTTTATGCATTTTAACAATAAAACAATAGCTGAACTTTGCCAGCTTGACAGTTTGATTAAAAATGGCTCTTGTTCAGGCAGGTCTGTAAAACAATTAAACTCTCCATTCAACAGATGAAGTTTATTAAGTAATAAAGTCATGCTGAGATTTGTTCCAATATCCCAGTTTCCTTGACAACTTCATTTTGTTTCTGGTTCACAGAAATGAAAGCAGCGACAAACAATATGGCAAAAAAACGAAGTGCTAAAACGCTTTACTGACCATTAAATGCATGATAACACCTTAATGGCACGGAACCATGAAAACTGATATGTGATGCGCAATGAAGTCATGCTTAAGCCAGCACAGCCCTTGGTACATTATTTCATCCAACATTAAATCTTGTGTAAGAATGTTGTCA
>JAFMOD010000804.1:274632-288668 GCA_019802435.1 Corydoras maculifer | reverse complement strand
TATATATATATATATATATATATATATATATATATATATATATATGGGGCAATTTAGAGCAGCTAATTTAACTTAAATCCATGTTTTTGGACTGTGGGAGGAAACCCACAGGGACACAGGGAAAACATAGATATTCCACACAGTTTGGATCCCTTGCAAACAGTTTGGATCCCTTGCCACTGTGCCACCCTGTCCCTAGAAATAGTTAGGATTTAAACATAAAGTTCGATAGAGTCAGTTCCTTTTAAATAAATATGCAAATAAGTTTTTCCAAAAGAAAAACATTTTAGTTATGCCAAACTGTGTACTATATAATATCATTAGTATGATATTGGTTTTAGTTAAGAAAGTTGGAATAGTGTTGATGAAATGTTTTAACTTGTATCAAACGTGTATAAAAAAAATGTGTAGAAATAATACAAGTATATATATATATATAAAAATATATATATATATATTGTATATATATATAATGTATTTGGACTCAATCGCATTACTTCCTGTATGGAATTTGACACCAGCAGCCACTGAAGGATGTTTTCACTTAACATTGTGGCTGTTATTTTATTAAAAGTTATGAAGAGAAGAGCTATTATCCTTTCATAAAGTAAAGGCACAGAGCCATGGAAATGAAAAAGCAGAAGAGCGCTACTGTCTATCCATCTGAAATATGAGATGGGAGAAGACTGGAGGACAGAAGAATGACAGATTGGTGTGTAAAGCTCTGCTGATTTTCACAGTGTGTCAAAGCAACCTCGATAACCAGCTTCCTGTGAGATTAACACACACTTGCTTATATTCATAAATATAAAAGTTGTCATATGTACCTTAGTAACAGTTTTTCTTTAACCAAGGCTTAATCCCAAGTTCCCCAACAAAGTGAAATCAGAAAGTTTTATGGATTCATAAAAAACATTTAGTTTTAATTATGGAAATGTGATTGTTTTAGCTTTCATCTAAAACCCCATGAGTTTTACAGTGTACGTGTATAAGAGAACATTATTAAGGTGCTGCAGTTTTGACACAGAGCATATCAAGAAACACCATTACATCCTTCATTCCTCTGCTTGGAATTATTCTGAAGTGAATATAAGTTTCACAAAAAAATGATGTCTATGATTGATCTACAAACAGGTTGAAAATGATAGACGATGTAAAAATAGCATTTCGATTAATGACAGTTCACAATTAAGGTGCAGTGATTTAAAATGTCTAGCATGATTTTTACAATAAAAATGTAAATTTTCTTAAAGTATTAAAGGTTAAATGCATTCTAAATTATTTATGTTGTTTTATGTTTTGTAAATACACAATTTAGCATAAAGTGTATTTTATATTAAGGCGGAAAAACTAAATAACTGATCCCCAGTAAGTGATATGCCATTGTTGTGATGTCATCGTTGTCAAGTGTATGAGCAAGAGAAGCATAGAGAAGAACATTTTGAATAAACATTGAAAAAAAAAAAAAAAAAAAGAGTTTGAATTTATAATAGGTAGCTTAATGAGTGGTGAATAATCTCTATTAATGTATTTTATTCTGGGCAATAAGAACAATCTCTATTATATTCTAATCTCAATTACAGCTCATGACAGTGTATTGTAAATCATTTCTGTAATTATACTAAGCTGTTGCTCGAAGTTTAAGTGGGTGTATATAATGTAACGGTTGAGTGTATATGTAGGAATGAAGAAATATCACAATATTGTCATTGCTAATTTAGCATTAGAGATTCTCTATATTCTCTATTCATCCAGCAGTGAAGAATTGTGTTTTAGAGCACAAACTCGATTAAGAAAAGAAAATGGCTTTTGTACCTGTCATTGTCTGCAGTTCGGAAGCCAGGCAGGATGTGTTTAAAACTGCTGTTCCTGTCCAGCTTGGGCTGACTCTTAGTCCTCTTTATTGATCCTTTTAGCCTGCGGCTTAGGAAACCCTGCAAAAATAAAACAATGGCTTTATTATTATTTTTGTTATTATTATTATAATAAAAATACATCTGTCCTGGGTGTATCTGCCCAGCGAAACGTTCTCCCCTGGATGGACATGGGGAACCCCCCTGCGACCCTACTAGAGGATAAAGCGGAAGATAATGGATGGATGGATGAAAATACATCATGGTTTTATTTCAGGTGATTAAAAGTTCTTTGCGTACATTTAACAATATTTATGTTTTGGAATATTTAATATTTTTTGTGAATTTCCCCATTGTAGGACAAATAAAGCTTTATCTTATCTTATCTTATCTAATTTTTAGAAGGGAGGGCTAGCACTAATAATGAGGGACAGCTTGTCTTAATAATAATGATGAGCACTGCCATGCGATTCTTTTTTAATAATAATTCTTTTTCTAACTCCCTTTTCTGATACCTTACACCAGGATTTGACATGAGCTGTACAACATGAAGATAGGATTTATGTCTCAGATTTCGCCCCCTTCTGCTTGCTTTCAACCTCCAGAAGAGGTCAGCAAGAAATCTGATCAGGTCTTTCATCTCTCAGACATGACCAAAAGGGTTTGGAACTTTTGGGAACACTAGCATAACACAAACAAGCATTTGTCCACTGCCATTCCTAACATGCCTGAGTTTGGGGGATGTATATTTTAGGTTGGTGGATTATACTCAGGTCAGCAGTGTCACTAAGGCAGACAGTTAAAGACTACAGTGGCACTTCAGCACCTAATCCACTTATACCTGCAAAATACACACTAACACCACCACTTCAGTCTGTGCAGTTCTGAGAATCATCCACCACTTACATAACAAGAGTGGACAAGAGTGCAGAAACAAAAACCATCAAGCATCCTGACAGGTAATGGCATGTTTATTACATGAATGTGTCCGTTTAAATACACAAATTTAAAAAAGGTTGTATGTAACAAATAATTTAATATTTCAGAAAAAAGAAATAGAGAGAAAGAGAGAGAGAGAAAAAAAGCAAGAGAGCGAAGGAGAGAAAAGGAGATTGAGAAGAAATAAAGTGAGTTGAATGAGATGTTTTCAAAAAGATATTTAAAATATAAAAGCGGGGCATTATGACATCATTCAGGGTCATTCAGCATAATTAAATTATGATTCTATCAGATATTTAAACTTTTTAATTTGTGTGTGTGTGTGTGTGAGTGTGTGTGTTACATATAGCCACTCCAGAGTCAACTTCCTATAGTTACCATGGAAACAGCAGGTCTGCATTGGGAGTTGGAAGAAGGGACGAAAAAAGAGATAAAGAGGGAATGAAAGCAGTATTATGAAGGCAAGGCCACAAGGGTTATTACGGTCAGACCAGACTTTAACGCTGACATGACAGATATGTACGCTGAAGAATGAATGCACAGCACACAGATACTGACACTCAAATGATCCTTATGTAAACGGCATTGTTAATAATCCAAAATTACTTGACAACATTCACAATAACATTTACATATTTGATTAGTTTCTAAACAAACACACACACATGCACACATCCCTCCTTACACACTTGCAATCACAGCAATCACTCAGTGTGTCAGTGCTCCAATTATTTGGAAAAAGCTCAGTGAACAAATGTAAATTAATAGTCAACTTTTTTTTTTTATCAAAGTAAGAATAGAGGAATTACCATTCTAGGTTTCTTTATCGCTATCGTTTTTGTACTTTTTATTAATAAAAAGTATGATAAATATAATAAAATATTAGCAATACATGCTACAATTTCTGAATACAAAACTGTACAGTTCACTTGCCAAGAATAAGTAACCTAAATTTTTGGACGGACACACACACACACACACACACAAATTTCTTAAAATGTACTACCCTATACCCATTTTTATTCAAAATTATTGAAATTGAATAACTATATTACTATTACATGTACGTTTTTACATAGTCGTCATCAAAATATGACCTTTATAATACATTTGCATGTTTCCATGTATTATATTATTATTATATTCAAAATATATAGTGGATGCGGTAATGCCAGCTGATCCAGCTCATTCATTCATTTATTCATTCATTCATTATCACCCGCTTTATCCTATATTAGGGTCGCGGTGGGGTTCCACATGCCCATCCAGGGGAGAACGTCTCGGGCGCTGGGCAGATAGACCCAGGACAGGGCGCCAATCCAGCTGATCCAGCTCAAATTGGCTATTTTGCCAGCTCTGCCACTTATTGTAATGTTTAAAATCTTAATACACAAAGAGAAAAACATTGAATTATAAACATTTAATTCAACCTAAGGACTTTATAAAATTAATAGTTGGGTGTGGGAACTGAATGGTTAGGGTGTGGGGTTATCAATCCGATGGTTGGTGGTTCAAACCCTCTGTCCACCAAAGCTGCTAGTGTGAGCCCCTAAGCAAGGCCCTTCCTGCTTATTGCTCCAGTGGTGCTGTATTCAGACCCCATCCATTTATATTGCCTATTTGTTAATTAACAAAAACAAATGCGCTATTGGTTCTTAATTTTCTTAATGTAATCTATGCCTTATAATATATATATATATATATATATATATATATATATATATATATATATATATTTATATATATATATAATGAATTATTTTATTCATTATTTTTATACAGTGATGTCCAGGGATCCATGACAATTTTCCTGAATTAATACCAGATTTTTAAATATTAAATATTAAATATAAAAAATTAAATAATAAATATAAAATTGGTATTAAATTTAAAAGTTTCATTTAATTCAAGCAATAAATACGGAAATAATAAATAATATCGATAAAAGATATGGTCATTTAAATTACCATATGTAACATAGGTTTAAATTTATTAAATATAAGTTCTTTTAAGTTTTTTTATTAATTAAATTACATGAAGTTTTCCTGCTAAACTCAGTGAAGTGAAAATTATGTATCTACATTTTATATATCTATATAAGACAAGGGCGGCACGGTGGCTTAGTGGTTAGCACGTTCGCCTCTCAGCGCTAGGGGTTCCCGGTTCGAAACCCCATCTGGGTGGAGTCTCCATGTTCTCCCCGTGTCTGCGTGGGTTTCCTCCGGGTTCTCCGGTTTCCTCCCACAGTCCAAAAACATGGAACAAGTTAATTGAATTCTTAAAATTGCCCCCTATAGAGTGTGTCTGTGTGAGTGAGTGTGTGCCCAGCGATGTATTGGCGCCCTGTCCTGGGTCTATCTCTACTAGTCTATCTCCTAATAGAGGATAAGCGGGAGATAATGAATGAATGATTATATAAGACATTTTCAAAAATATTCAAACAGAAGTCACATATAAAGCCTGATATTTTGTATTTTTAGGCATGCTACATATAATCAGAGTCCAGTTGAATGGTAATGAATCGGATATGAACTGATGATGTGGATATAAATCTATCTGTTCTTATTATTAGGTCATTATTAGGTAATTCAATTCTGCAGTATTTCTTGTTGACATAATTTTGTTACCGCTTCTGTTAGCAAATGTCATTTTGTTGACTTTCCATGTCAAGCTGGTTATTTTAAAATGCAGAAAGTAATTTATGCCCTTCAGAGTGATTTTAATTAAGGAAGTTTTATAGTCTGACAATGGTGTCCAAATTCTCATCTTGAAGATGATGAATTTATTTTGCATGGATGCTTTCAACCAATTATTTGTAAAAATGAATGTCTTGTAAAACACTAAATCTTGTGACCTTGAATTCATAGTTTGGCTTACTAAAAAACTAAACACTCCCAAAGATTAAATTTCTACTAAAAGTAGACCAGTTCTATTTGTGGCAGAACGAGAAGTTCTCAAACTTTCTGAATCCTACTGTATACTGATAGATTGTGGAAACTCCCACATGTTCCTAAAGTGCATCTTAATGCCAGCAGGAGCTTGAGGGAACCTGGAAGCTGTTTTAAACAGCAGACCCCAGGATCCAGGGTAATCTATCCATCTGTGGGTCTGTGATTGCATCTTCTATGGTTCAATCTGTTCTGCAGGCCAAACTCACATCTGTGATCTGACTTTTTACTTTATTATAATTTTTTTGCAATGCATTTTTCCATAAAGAATTTATTGCAGATGTTTTTTTCTATATCCAGCTGTTCATCTATTTATAATAACTTTTTTCCCTCATAAAAATATTGTTGCTTTGAATATTTTAACTTTTACATTTACTTTTTTCAAACATCCTTAATGGAACAGCATACGGTAAGGTTATATGAAGAATCATTTTAAATGGATTTTAGTTTAAAATAAAGTCCTGCCCAGCCTCTAGGGGGAGACAGACAGGCAAGGCAGGGCAAGTAAATAAAATTGCTTTTCTGCTTTAGTAGAAAAAAAAAAATAAAGGCCAATAAATAATAATAATAATAATAATAATAATAATAATAATAATAATAATAATAATAATAATAATAATAATAATAATAAAATATATACATATATATGAATGAAAATAGTGCAATAAAAGAAGAAAAGATTAGATAATTAATATAATACAAACATTACAAAATAAGGAGTAATAAGTAATATAGTAATTTAAACTGAGTTCAAAAGGAATGTTTTCATTCTTGATTTAAAAGTGTCTAAATTTGGGACAAAAGCAGACAAAGACAAAAGCTTGCATTTACTCACATCTACATAAATTTAAGAACTCCACAACCTTATTAAAAACATATGAAAGTTTTAATGCATAAAATCTTTAGCAGACACCCATAACCTTCCTATAGCCTTCCTACAACAAATGGGTATTAATTTCATCAAAGCACAAAGAGTTTGATTCCCAGACTGATCAGCCGAGGTGCTTTCTGTGCTAAAATTGCATATTCTAATCCCTTTATTGCAATATTATGTTGTGCTGCTGACGTCTCCCCATTACTGTCCAATATGATATTCTTGCGTTTACATATTTATTAACAAGATGTTGTATTTTGTTATTATGGAAGTCCTCATTAGCACTCTAGCACTCTATTATGACTGCATCATGTCTTTGAGATGTTTCTTAAATTACATTAGGTTTACAATTAAAGGTGAAACAGTTGCTTTATTTAACAAATTTAGCTCTTTTCATTAGTATATCTTATATATAGATTTAATAAAATATATATATTTTCTGCGGCATGTGGCTTAGTGGTTAGCACGTCCGCCTCTCAGCACTACGGATTCCTGGTTCGAATCTCAATCTGAGTGGAGTTTCCATGTTCTCCCTGTGTCCGTGTGGGTTTCCTTCAGTTCTCTGGTTTCCGCCCACAGACCAAAAACATGGATCAAGGTCAATTGAATTCTCCAAATTACCCCATATAGAGTGTGTTCGTGTGTGTGTCTGTGTGAGTGTGGCTGTATCTGCCCAGCTGGCACATCCAGATCGTTTTGGGCTGGCTGTATCTGCCCAGCGCCCGAAAGATTCTCCCCTGGATGGGAATGGGGACCCTCGTAAAGTGGAAAATAATGAATGGAATGGAATGAATGGAATAAGTATTTTATCCCACAGAGCCTAAACATACTCATAGATACTGAATCAATCACTCTAAATATGTTTGTGTGGCTCTGACTAGATGCCCCACCCAAAGCTTGCCCACTGCCCACAGATTGTCTGATAAGTGTAAAGACAGTCCAACAGCCCCTGCAACATTAATCCAGCTAAGCAGCTAGAAAAATGAATGAATGAACATAGCCACTCAGTTAATTGTGTTTTACTTCTGAATGAGTAATTTGCAGAGGGTATTCAGAGTGTGCTGTGGTGGGAAAAAAGGTAATCAGCAGAAGGTTTCACACGTAATTGAGCACTGAGCTCTATAAACTGGAGGCATTTGGTTTAAAATAGCACCATATTCCGGGTTGAAGAGAATCAAATGTTTGTTTGCTTCGGGAGTTTTAAAGTTGGAATGTGTTTATAAAAAAAAAGTTTATGAGGATAAAGATGCTCTTTGATTAACCAGCAGTGCTGTGGTTTGTTTAAACTTTAAAATAGGAAATGTGTTTTCTATAAAATCCCATTCAAGGCTTATAAAATAAGAAGCTGTTTGATTGAACGTGTATGAAACTGCACACATGAAGACAAGTAGATGTGCAATGCCATAAAAAGACTGGAATCCAGATTAACTTCAGTTAACCATGAGAACATGTGCACAGTGCACTTAAGAACGGTTTGGTCGTATTTCATCACTGTGATGCCTCACACTGCCGTGGATTTGCAATGATGTCTGGATTTATTTATAAAAAATCAAACCTCAGAAAGAAAATCTTAATGCAAGACAGATGCAAACCTAATACCTGTAATATGACCACATGCATGACGCAAAGCTCTGCAATAAATTTGATAGTACTTAGTGATGCAAAAATACAAGTGGACATGTAGGCTACTACTGAGGATAGAAATTAAGACCGTAATGTCAGATCGCACTACATTTAAGATTATCACAGATCAATCCTCTCTCCGGTCATTATTGTGTTCCGCAATTTAACAGATATATAACGTAAGAGCAAGTACCTTCTTTAAAATAAACCTTTGCCTTAATGTTTAACAAATTCTGGTTTTCTAACAACATGAACATGTCACTACAGACACAGACCTTATTATGCTTGTCACAGATTATAAATATCCATCTATTTATTGTCTTCCACTTAATCCTATACTAGCGTTGCGAGGGGGTTCCACATACAAAGATTATAAATATGTTTGCCGAAATCTAAAAAAAAAATCACATATCTATTTAAAAAGAATGTATTGAAGAACTGGGCGGCACGGTGGCTTAGTGGTTAGCATGTTCCCCTCTCAGCGCTAGGGATTACAAGTTCGAATGCCCATCTGGGTGGAGTTTCCATGTTCTCCCCGTGTCCGCTTGGGTTTCTTCCAGGTTCTCCGGTTTCCTCCCACAGTCCAAAAACATGGATCAAGTCATTTGATTTCTTCAAATTGCCCCATATAGAGTGTTTTTGTGTGCGTGTCTGTGTGAGTGAGTGTGTGTGAGTTATTTTGGCTGAAGGAAGTCTTTAAGTGAAGTTTAGAGTTTTGAGAAACAATAAAAACATACTGTGACTCTGAAGGGTGTAGCTGCAGCTGGTGGCTCCATTGTGGATGGTGTTTTGTCTGAGGCGGAGCCAGGTATGCTCCGCCTCCTCCCTGTTCTTTCAGATGGAGAATCTATAACAAAAACAGAGAGATAGATTATTATTTTAAGACATCACCAACAAAACAAGACAAAATGTTAATGGCCGTCTCAAACAGTTTAGATTAGATAATGTCTTCATAGTGACGACATGAAAACAACACATTGTTCTTTAGACTTTATCCTGAAACATAAACATGCCATGGGATTCCATGTATCCATCACAAAAATGCTCCAGCTCCAGTTTTATGGAGTTTTTTTGTTTCCATGTCATTTCAGGAGACAGATCTGAGCATGTCGTCTGTTTTTGTTAGAGTGTATAGTGTGTAAGGAATGTGAGATTTAAAACCCTGAGACACAAGGGTCAGAAGCTGACAGTCACTTTAAAAACATTGTGTTAATATCTGGATGTGTTTGCTTTATGAATGCAGACCACGAAATGTACCTTGTGTATAAATAAACTTTCTTAATATCAAAAAGACTACAAAACCATATATACGATAACTAAGAACCCTTGTGCTAATTAAAGATGCAATTATATTTGCCGTTAGGTAGGTTAAACATATTTAGCATCAGCATTTGTTGATTTCATTGAAGAGTAATGACCTAATAACAGATAAAATATATTGTACTGTAATTCATCAGTATGTACTGTATGTGTGTGTGTGTGTGTGTGTGTGTGTGTTCGCTCTGGATAAATGCACCTAATATATGTTTAAATGTTTGGGGTGGATTTTGTATAGGGTGGCACAGAGGTGTAGTGATTAGCACATTCGCCTCTCAGCACTGGGGATTCAGGTTCGAAACCCAATCCAATTGGAGTTTCCACATTCTCCCCGTGTTTGCATGAGCTTCCTATGGGTTCTCCTATTAAAAGTAAAATGGTTGCTTTACATTGCCACTATCTTAGTTGCCACTATATAGTGTGTGTCTCTAAGTGAGTGTAGCTTTCTGTTCTGGGTGTATCTGCCCAGCATCTGAAATGTTCTCCCCTGGATTGGCATGGGGAATCCCCACAACTCTAGTCCCCAGCATAGTATTAAAAGGAAGCTAATTAGATGAAATAATTTTGTATAAAAGCTACAGATATAAACTGAAAGTAGCCAGATTTTGTGTAATGAAGAAAGAACACGATAAGCAAGAGCTCTACTGGTTTAAATGTACATTTAACTGAATTGATGAATATATGTTGATGGCTCAAATATGTTTAATTATATTGTAGTTGGGAGCGGCACGATGGCTTAGTGGTTCCGCTTCAAATCCCAAACTGGGTGAAATTTCCATGTCCTCCCTGTGCCTGCGTGGGTTTCCACTGGGTTCTCAGGTTTCCTCCCACAGTCAAAAAAAAAACATAGATTAAGGTCAATTGAATTCTCCAAATTGCCCCATATAGAGTGTGTGTATGTGTGTAAGTGTCTGTATGAATGAGTGTGTGCCCAGTGATAGATTGGAGCCCTGTCCTGGGTATATCTGCTCGGCACCCGAAACATTCTTCCCTGGATGGGCATGGGGAACCCCCCCTCGACCCTAGTAGAGGACAAAGCGTAAGATGATGGATGGATGGATCAAGGTCAATAGAATTCTCCAAATTGCCCCATATAGAGTGTGTGTATGTGTGTAAGTGTCTGTATGAATGAGTGTGTGCCCAGTGATAGATTGGAGCCCTGTCCTGGGTATATCTGCTCGGCGCCCGAAACATTCTCCCCTGTATGGGCATGGGGAACCCCCCCGCGACCCTAGTACAGGATAAAGTGGAAGATAATGGATGGATGGATGGATATTGTAGTTAGGTTAAGACAATGAAACAACATAGCATTAGTTAAAACAATGCAGAACAATAGAAATACATATTCCGCTGCAAACTTTTAAAACTTCAAACTTCGAACATCAAAAAGCCCATAGTTCATACACTGCTAGTTGTTTGTCACATGTAACTGCAACTTGGGTGGCATTTAAATGTGGTGTTCCCTTTAGTTTGAGACATTGTACATGACTCATTCCTGTTTTGTTACAGCAGAAGAGCTAAGGCTTCTAATAACCAGTTTCTTTGTGTCTCCCTGTCAATAACTGTTAATGCATGCAGTGAGAAGTTCTAGAGTGGTTTCAGAGAAATGTCATCCCTCAGAACGCCTATTAGACCGGCTGAAATGTATAAATAGTCACATAAGCTGGAAAGAGTGAGAAATGTCAGAATACAGAGGAAAAGATAATCAGAGGACTTAAGAAAGACTGAAGAATTCTGGATGACTAAACTGTATGTGTGTGTGTTTCATAAAATTAAAGGTCAATAACACAACACGATGTCAGTTAGCAATAAGTGTAATTACATATTCAATATGCTTTTTAAAGCAGAGTGTCAATGTGACAGAATCAAACAAACTCCCGTCCCTTATCTGGTGCAGTGATTTAACAAACCTTTAGTCTCCCTCAGCTTTCAGTTTAGAAAGGAATAAGTGACTCTCACTGGAGGATTAAAGCCAAGAGTGAGGGAGATAGGTGTGTTCCTTCAGTCATTCTGTTGCACTCCACAGTAACGCTAGATTTAAGCATAGAGTAGCTGCACACTGATATTATATAATTTAAAAACTGAAAAGCCACTCACTGCATCTGTTAAGGTCAAAAAAATGATGCCACCGGTCACAAAAAAGTGAGCTGCCCCTGTCTAAATGAGCAGATTTTAATGCGAGGCATGGGGTTTATGTGTAAAATATTAACACTGTTTTTAATTTTCATCCATCCAATATCTTCCACTTTAGCCTCTACTAGGGCCACAGGCACACACTCACTCACACAGACACACTCTATATGCGGCATTTTTGGAGAATTCAATTGACCTTGATCCATGTTTTTGGACTATGGGAGGAAACCTGAGAACCCGGAGAAAACCCACGTGGACATGGGGAGAACATGGAAATTCCACCCAGATTAGGATTCGAACCGGGAATCCCAAGTGCTGAGAGGCGAACGTGTTAACCACTAAGCCACTGTGCAGCCCGTTTTAAAAATTTTTAATTAAAATTTGCAAATAGGCGGCACAGTGGCTTACTGGTTAGCACGTTCGCCTCTCAGCGCTAGGGATTCCCGGTTCGAATCCCCATCTGGGTGGAGTTTCCATGTTCTCCCCGTGTCTGCGTAGGTGTCCTCCAGGTTCTCCGGTTTCCTCCCACAGTCTAAAAACATGGATCAAGTTAATTGAGTTCTCCAAATTGCCCCATATAGAGTGTGTTTGAGTGAGTAAGTATGTGCCCAGCTATGGATTAGCGCCCTGTCCTGGGTGCCCGGCGCCCGGGACGTTCTCCCCTGGTTGGGCATGGGGATCCCCACCGCGACCCTAATAAAGGATAAGGCGGGAGATAATGAATGAATGAATGAATAAAATTTGCAAATAATAACCGTAGCATCCTTATGTCAGTGATATTTTTCTGCAGTGACCGCATTTTACACATGGGCCCTTGCTTTCACGTACCGCTGCTGCTGGGGATTTGAATAAAATATAAAGATTGTAGGTTGTTCTTCATTTGTAAAATGCAATTTAAAATATTTTAGGACAAAATGCAAATAATTATTTGCAATTTGCAAATAATTATAGTTTTATCAAGATGCCTCTTCTTTGTTAATTTCACAAACAGAACGATGAACATGTGATTGTGTCATAATGGTGCCGGTTAGCGCATCATTTAAATGTCACATATACAGTAATAATATTAAATTCTATAATAAACATGTTGTTTTTTTCTGCCTGTGATGCAAACAGATTTGACATCTGTTTATCTACCATACATTTTAAGAAATCATTTGAAAGTGAAACCACATCTGCACTCACAATCTGCATTACATTAACAGAATCTCTAATGTGTTTAGGCTGAGTGGGGTACTGTGGCACTGTGATGGGGTACTATGGCAGAGTAGGCCATTAATGTAATAATGGGAACTAAGTGGCACACAGCGGGGGAGTGGAGGATTGTGTGCATACATTCACTTATGCACAAAAAAATTGTAGGTTTAGCAATTTAAGTGTTAAAAGACCCATAGGTATTGGAACGGTGGTTTTTGGTTCTCAAGGACAGTGGGTCGGTTTGCCTTTAATATGTCCTCTTGGCAATGCAGTTGCACAGCTTTAATCTAAAGGCCCGCATGACTTGCTCAGTATCCCATGCAGACTGGCTCTTTTATTTGCTACTGTTACATTATGTAATCTGAATGGACTTGATGTTCAGATCAGGACTCTGACTCAGAACAGGCCTGTTATCTGTTTCTGATTTCCTTATTCCTTTTATTTCAAAGATAGTTCTTTGTAAATTTGACTATGTGTTTGGGTTTATGAATAAATGTGGAAACTAACAGACATGTTCCTAAAATGCACATTGATGCAAAGCATATTAAAATAAACATTGTGATTAATAATAATAAAACTTGATGTTAACAGCAAAAAAACTCGTCAGGGAGTAAAGCAATGCCGAGAACCTTTTGTAGAGCTAACCAAAAAGCTCATAAGAACATTTTTAATCAGTGCAAAAAAAATCAGTATTGTTTTCATGTAGCGCTCAGGAGTGATTGTCACACTTTTTTTGAGAAACTGGTCTGTCGTAAATGAGCAAGTGTTAATTCCTGTGTGAAAAACATTTCAATGCTACTATTAATATAAGAGATGTAGTTTCAGTGTGTATTTCTTTAACAATTTTAACAAAAGTTGTTATAATGAGTTACACACACACGCACACACACGCACACGCACGCACACACACACACAACCTTCCGATATGTACTTTATGTTTTCTTCATACACCCCACTCTTAAATAAAAAAAAACATTTTTCCTGATTGGCGGCACGGTGGCTTAGTGGTTAGCACGTTCGCCTCTCAGCGCTAGGGATTCCCGGTTCGAATCCCCATCTGGGTGGAGTTTCCATGTTCTCCCCGTGTCTGCGTGGGTTTCCTCCGGGTTCTCCGGTTTCCTCCCACAGTCCAAAAACATGGATCAAGTTAAT
>JAFMOD010000804.1:260018-263977 GCA_019802435.1 Corydoras maculifer | reverse complement strand
AATCCAATGATGCAATGATTTTAAATAGCGAGTTAAACATGCAGTGTCACAAAACCCTATTTCCTTGGATCTCACTTAATGAATTACAGAGCAACAGGATGTAACATAAACCTCACACATGTGGCACCAATGCATCAGGATCAAGTGTTTATAGAAATACGTTTGCACAACTAACTACATTTTAGCTAATTATCTTGGATTGCCGAACATGTTACATATAAATAAAGTCGGCTGTGTTTTCTTGTTAAAGTTTACGAACATGTGAACAGTTGGCACACACATTTCATGAATTAAATGCACATATGACGTTAAAGATCTTAGATTCTCTGAAGCACTATATCAAATTCATCACTTGTCTGCTTGTGGACATGGCTAATTACTACACATCCTCAGTAAACAGGTCTTACACAGTGTGCAGTGTTTCATGTAAAGGAATCAAAACAGTCATAAAATCAACCACTATTAAAAATAGACCTGCATTGGTGATAGTAAAGCAGGAAACTGCACAGATATAAATATAGAAATAAACAGTGTCTACAGGACATAATAAGTGTAGTGCAATACAAAATACAAATTAATTAGTCCTATTTTACCTCGTTTGAAAGGAATATATATATATATATATATATATATATATATATATATATATATATATATATGAACTGTCTGTTGATGAACTGGGTATCATAACTCTATAATCTCTATAATAAATATATAATGAAACCACTGACTTTCTGCCTATGTAATAGATATGGGGTAGTTGATTTTGGGTTATTGCCATTGACGCATCTGTTGGAATGCATGCTGATAAAGAGAAGAAGAGAGGGAGTATAGACTAGAAAATTGTTCCCAGTGAGGCAGTTGTGTTTGCTTCTATGAATGTGTGTGTGCATGTGTTTTAATCCCTATCTTTCTGTTCTGTATAAACTACAATACATCGTTAAATACTTTATTATTTCGATAACACATGCTTCAGGGCTTTTTTATCTGAACTGTTTGTTTTGTGCCGAGACACAACCGAGATCCACAGTGTCTCTTATCAGCTTCTGCCCTGCAAAGGTACACGCCAGGTCCAATTTGATTATGCAAAACAAGCATAGACCGAGGTAAGCATGAGCTCATCAGACTGAAACCTTGTTTCAAAATGCAGGTATTCATACACATCAATTATACGGTTTTGAGGTGAAAATACTCAATGTCAGATCATTTATGTTGAGGTGGATGACATCGTTTTTATATTAAAACAGCACTTCTGTTTAAAGCATGGAATATTATACTGTGGCCCAAATAATATATTTATCATTAACTGTTGATATCTTGGATAAAAAGTGTTTTAGTTTGGTTTATGCTTTAGTTAAATGTCATGGCGGCATCAGTGGCTATTTCCCAGATAGATCGGTTAAAATGCATCATGATCATGAGGCCATTTTATTATCCTTAGGACATGCTATTTTAAAATGTACAGTTTAATTCAAACTTAAAGCAACTTACATACATGTTAGTATGTATATTATAAAGAACAATATAAGCTTTATAATTTTAATTATAAATTAATGATGTGTGTGTGTGTGTGTCTTGGGCTACAATGGGTTAAAATTTACAAATTAGTTTGTAAATAAAACCAACATTTTAGAACTGAATGGCAGACCCATAAAGACTCGCACAGCACCTTAAGTAATAAATTTTTCAAAGTTACAACCCACACTGATGTAATTATTGCCACTGTTAACATAAGCACTACAATAGTGACTCTGTTAAGCATGTTTTGTTACAAGCATACTTACTAGAAGTAAATACTCAACCTTTTATAGTTATCATTAAGTTGCTTGGGTACAAGTCATTTTTCAAAAGGCATACTGGTTTGTATTGTTACTACTAAATATATAAATTTTCAGTCCATGGTATAAAACCTATTTCCAGAAAAGTTGGAACATTATCCAGAGACGCAATGAAATCATCTCATCTCATCATCTTCCACTTATTGCTTTACTAGGGTCAGGGGAGAACATTTTGGGTGCTGTGCAGATACACTCCGGACAGGGTGCTAATCTATCTCTGTGCACACACACACACACACACACACACACACACACACACACATACATACATAATTACTATATGGGGCAATTTAGAGCAACCAATTCATTTTGAATCCATGTTTTTTGGCTATGGGATGTAACAGGAGAAAACCCACATGGACACGGGAGAACATGGAAACTATACCCAACCTATTTTCTAAAACCTGGATCCCCAGCGCTGAGAGCCGAACGTACAAAACTTACACCACCGTGCTGTCCCACAATAAAAATTGATATGTGTAAATTGTCGATTCACTTGAACATTTATGTATCCGACACAAAAACAAATAAAATATATGTTTCTGTGTTTTAAGTTTAAAAAATAATTGTATTTGTTAAATAAAAACAGATTTAAAAATTGCCTGCAACATTATGAAATAATTGGCGCAATTTTGCAAATAGAATTTTATAATATATTGTAAGCTATTGTAACATCTGAAAAACTACCTAAATACCTGATGTTAACTTGCAAAAACATGCAAATAAGATTAAATGAATCCAAAGAATTTATTAATTAAGACGTGGATATCAGTATTTATGTTGATATTGTTTATATAATTATTTTGCAGTAATTGTATATGCAACTCCATGCCTCACAGATGACAGTCTTAACTTTTCCAAAGTCAGCACCCCATGCCTCACGGATGATTGTCCCAACTTTTCTGAATATAGACTAAAACTTAGACTTGTCTGATTACAGAACATGTATCCACTGCTTTGCCGAACATCTCAGAAGACTTGGGACCCAAAGGCATTGCCAGCATTTCTGTGCAATTTTGCGTTTGGTTTTATATAATGCAGTTCTAAGGTTGCATTTCTCAAAACAGTGGTAGTCTGTCGTGAATGACATTAATTATGTTTAAGTGTTTCCGAGCCCATTTGGCTATATCCATCATGATAGCATGACAGTTTCTTAAACATTCAGAAGCAGTTCGTACACGTGGCATTTAAGATTTTCTTAGATTTTCTAAATCTTTTCATAATAATATAAATGTAGCTTATTATAGCACATTTATAATTGGTTATAAATGTGCTTGCAGTGTATAGATCTTTAGAAGTTGTTTCACTTATACTTATACCTTGATGAGCTCACCTGTTAAAATGCTGATTGTGGGACCTTCCTGAATAATGTTACTGTAGAGCTCATTCTTATTTTGTTTCTGTTGCAACTTATAGATATTTCCAATAATTTGCTTCGATCATGCAATTTTTACAAACTAAAATCCTGATATTTAATATTAGAAGACCAAACCTGACTGTAAAAAGTTTACAAAAACCGAAATTTATTTTTGGGCGATGGATGTACACATGTAAAAACTATTCACAAGCTTTGCATTAAATAATTATATATATAATTATATATATTATTATAATTTGAATAAGATAAGAAGCCACAATAAGAATCTTAAAAAGATTATTATAATAATAGTTGTTAATATTATTATGACAGGACCAGAAGATGTCATATCATTAACAATAATAAGGATTCATGAATTTTTAAACTAACATGCTAATATAATACATGATATAAACTCTTAGACACGATGCTGGCAGAATTATGTTGTGAATTTCTTGAATTTTATTTTTTATTTTTTGTTTGAATAAGTTTTTTAAAAAATCAAATAGTGCCAAATCAACTAAGGATAACATAAGTTAAATCTGAGGACAACCCACCACAAAGAACAGAATAAAAAGAATAATAGTGAGGAAAAGGAAATGGGAAGAAAAGTTGTCATGTCAGAGCCCAGACCTAAATGAGATAGAAATCAGCAGATGGCCTTCAGAAGTGTCATTCACACCTGAATAATAATTGTTATATTATTTTCATATTAATTTTAACCTTCACAATACTACTACTACTACTACTACTACTACTACTAC
>JAFMOD010000804.1:245018-257518 GCA_019802435.1 Corydoras maculifer | reverse complement strand
TGTCACTCTGTTCACAGTGAAAAAATTGTTAAAGCCCACTCTTGTTTAGGGTCACATGCACGGGGCAAACCAAATTGAGGCCGTTTCCTGTTCTCAAGACTTTCCCTTCACTGAAACACTCTGGGGACTGACCTCATCTTAACAGCTTGTGTGTACTGTGTGTGTGTACTGTGTGTGTGTGTGTGTGTGTGTGTGTGTGTAAAACTTGAAAAGTTGACATGTTTAAGAGAAACAATGTAGCCTAGGAGTTTCCCGAAGCTAATTAACTTGATTTTTTTAACCGCCTATTTCAAAAGCGGTGCAAGTAATGCACACAAGCAGTATAAAAACAAACTGGAGGAAAAGGAAGCACATCAAGTCAAGCAGGGATTGGTGCTTTTATTTGTAGATTTATAGTACTTTACACATAAAATATCAAATCAAATTTGATATTGAAATTCAAATCAAACCAAATGACCCACTGAATGCTAAAACTATTGAAATAAGACAAAGATCTAAATATATATGTTCAAAGTAATAAATTTATTAAAGTAAGAAAGTGTATTAATTACCAAGACTGTACATTTTTATAGACCATAATAAGCCACATATGGTATAAACCATCCCTGTAACCATTAGATCTTTGTAACCATGAAATCTCACCAATATCACCATAAATATCATTAAACTTTCATAAAACATTTTAATTTGAATGAAACAGAAATACTGAATGATGTTGGAATTTAACTTAGTTCTAAAATGATAAAGAAGATGTTCTGATCCACATTCTGATGTTTAATGAGTTTCTGTATCTGTATGATTTTATACGTTGCCTTGTTGTTATACGTTGTCTTTTTTGAAAAGTCAGTATAAGATCAAGACTTGGTATAATGGCTTAGTGGTTAGTATGCTCGTCTCTCAGTCCTGGGGATCTGGATGGAGCTTTCATGTTTTCCCTGTGTCTGTGTGTGTTTCCTCCTGGTTCTCCAGATTCTAAAAACATGGATTCAAAGTAAACGTGCGTGCCCAAGGTAAAAAGGTAAAAGTGTGTGCCCAGTGATGGATTGGCACCCAGCGCCCGAAACCCTCTCCCCTGGATGGGCATGTAAAAGAACACCCCCCCCCACCCAACCCTATCTTAAGATTAAGCCTAACATATTGGATAGATGCATGGAAGGAAGGATGGAGTATATAATAAAGACTTTCGGATCTTCCTACATGCTTTATACACAATATTCTACTAAACTATTAATTTAATTGATTCTCCTTCCTTTTGTAGATTAAATGCCCTCTTTTTTTTTTTTACTTGTGAGGTTTTTGTTGAAGAAACGTGCTAGACATTTCTCAAAAGCAGCGAAGAGGTTTCACTTAATTCATTACAGAATGAGAAATTAGTGCTGCAACAACTGCATGCCAGAAAACGTTCACACCATGAAAAACAGGAACTCAAATGATTATTTGAAAAAACTGCACTGATATAGCTCTGTTTTTACACATCTATATGAGTGAGTCTGAAAAACACATGAGAAGACTAAAGGAAATCATGACCATCTATTCCTGCTGGCAGAGTCCTTCAAAAACAGTTATTTCTCATTTAAATTTGCCTGTAGCTAAAACTGAGGAGTGGAGACGATATAAATATGCACCAAAGAGTCAAGTCAAAGAAAAGTATTGTTTTCTTTTCTCTCTGAAAATATGTGGATATGATTTAAGATAGCATCCTATGCAAATGATCACTTCCTTTATTCTAAAATCACTACCTTTTAATCAATTTAATATGCCATGTACTGTAGCTTTTGACAATGACAGACTGTAGTCTGTCTGTTTCCATCTATACTTAGTATATATGATGTATATACCTTAGTTGGTTTTGTAATTGTCTGGAAACTACCAAGCATTTAGTGTTGGATAATAGTGTTAGTGTAGTATCGCAGTGACACTGGTGTGGTGGTGGTGGTGGTGGTGTTACACAAACATGGCTGGGTCAGATGCAGCAGTACTGCTGGTGTCTATAAATACTGTTCCCACTCACTTTGCACTGTGTTAGACACATCTACCTCAATGTTACTCCTTTTAAATGTAAAATTAGGGATGGTAGCTCATTTTTATGTTGCACAGATTGTATTATTCATCATTTAATGCTTCATCTGTGCTTATAGAAATCTACAGGATGCTGGTAGCTGAAAGTTTTAATTATTCTCTATTATTCAACAGTAAACCTGAGATGTTTAAAAACACCTGCAGCAGTGCTGTGTCTCAGTTTACCAGTGCATCACACTAACATCCAACCACTACATTAATGTTAATTGCTAAGAATCAATACCCATCTGGAAGGAACACAGCATTAATCCAAAGTATTTTAAAATTAGTTTTATTGTACTATAATTTGGTTAATTATTCCGTTTTTTTTTTGTTTTTTGTTTTTTTTGTACATTTCTAAATCTTTTTTTTTTACATTTATTGAGGGGGAAAAACGTACAAGTGTTAGATATGACTCAATGCGGCTCAAACTTTTTTATGCTTTTTTGTCTTCTGTAATGAATACTTCATCTTTAGACAACTTCAAAACTGACATTTTATAATCTGTAAAGGTAAAGGTCTAATTACACACTTCATCTCAGTAACTCTCCTCATCTTTTCATTTGTAGCTGGTCAAACTTTTACTTTTATATAAGACAGTGTGTGTGTGTGTGTGTGTGTGTGTGTGTGTGTGTGTGTGTGTGTGTGTGTGTGTGTGTGGGTGTCAGGCCTGCTTTCATATTTTTGATCTGTGGTTCTTTGTTCTCTGTGTCTAGCCCTTATTCAACTGTTGCCTTTGTTCATTCTTCCAAAAGGGTGTTTGTCCTTTGAATTCTCACCTAATAAGAAGTCAAATAAAAATGTTTGAGTATAAATGCCTTCAATTTAGAGCCATTTCTTACATTATAAACTCTTACAAGTTCCAAATGATTCAATTTTAAGTCTAAAAAAAGAATGACAAAAATCAATACTCAAAACTACCAGCATTTATCGTTTCAGTCAATGGCCTTGAATCTACACACACACACACACACACACATACACACACACACACACACACACACACACACACACACACACACACACACACACACACCTTTACTTAAAGGCTGGAGAGATCTTTTACTTGTGTTTCATATAAATTCTCTGGCCACTTCCTTAGGTACACCACCATGTTATACACTCATTGGTCCTTTTATCAGTCCTATTTATCATATAAATGCACTTTCTAGCTTACCAGTTACTGTAGTTTTGGTGATGTATGATTCTCAGCATTGCAGTAAGAATGATGTACAAAGTAGGTGGTGTAAAAATAATATTATTAATTATCATTAATGATGCACGGTGGCTTAGTGGTTAGCACGTTCGCCTCTCAGCGCTAGGGATTCCCGGTTCAAATCCCCATCTGGGTGAAGTTTCCATGTTCTCCCCGTGTCCGCGAGGGTTTCCTCCGGGGTCTCCGGTTTCCCCCAAAGTCCAAAAACATGGATCAAGGTCAATTGAATTCTCTAAATTACCCCATATAGTGTGTGTATGTGTGCGTGTCTGTGTGAGTGTGTGCCCAGTGATAGATTGGCGCCCTGTCCTGGGTGTATCTGCCCAGCGCCCGAAACGTTCTCCCGTGGATGGGCATGCGGAACCCCCCCGCGACCCAAATATAGGACAAAGCGGAAGATAATGAATGAATGAATCATAAATGATACTTCAGTGGGGTGTTATGGTGGCTTAGTGGTTAGTACGTTCGCCTCTCAGCACTAGGGATTCCCGGATCAAATCCCAATCTGGGTGGAGTTTCCATGGTCTCCCCGTGGGTTTCTCCCGGGTTCTCCGGTTTCCCCCAAAGTCCAAAAACATGGATCAAGGTCAATTGAATTCTCTAAATTACCCCATATAGAGTGTGTGTCTGTGTGAGTGAGTGTGTGCCCAGCGATAGATTGTTGCCCTGTCCTGGGTGTATATGCCCTGTATCTTTATCTGTGATAAAGCGGAAGATAATGGATGGATGGATAAATGATACTTCAGTGGGGCGTTATGGTGGCTTAGTGGTTAGCATGTTCGCTTTTCAGTGATGGGGATCCAGGTTTGAATAGATTGATGCCCTGTTTTGGCTGTAACCGCTCAACGCTCAAAACGGTGATGCTCCAGTAACACCCCGGTGCAATTTATTTTATTTCTGATTACTTGAAACACTTTAATTTGTGATATTTTGTCTCATGTACAAATGTGATTTATTGTTATTTCTAGTAAGCAGTAGCTAATGAGAAACCTCCAAAACTGCTATAAATATAAAGACATCTAAGAATTAAAAAGACAACAAACAAAAAGGCATGAAAGAGCTGGTGGTAAGGCGGATAAGAGTTCAAAGAGAAAAATGATGAACAAGTGTGAGGGTTGAAAGGTTGAGGAGGGGGGAAAGGAAACCAGCGGATTTTTTTTGCTCACAACCTTTAATAAGAAACAGCACCCACTACAGCAATTCCAACCTCAAAGGCTTAGACACACTTTTATCTCTCTCGCTCTCCCTCTCAAACACACACACACACACACTCACACTCACACACACACACACACACACACACACACACACACACACACACACACACACACTCTCTCTCTCTCTCTCAAACTGACGGTACGATTAATGGGTTTGTAGAAGGGATTAAATGCAAGGTTATTTTCAAACTTAAACCAAGTCATCTATTGATAAGCTTTACAGTTTGGTTCTTTTGCTGATGATTTGCACCTTGTGTGAATAAAGAGTTAAATGGACACGTATTGATTTTATGATGGACTTAAGCAGTGCAAGAGCTGACTGGGCAGATGGTTTTCCTTAGGGAGCACCTTTCTCCAATTTTCCTCGCATAGCACATCTAAAACAATTTCCAAATTCTAAATTTTACCTGCTTATGATATAAAAATTATACTGTGTCAAATTATAATGAGTCTCATGTGTGGTGAATGGAATATGTCTCAAAATATGAAATAAATAAATGGTAATATGATCCTGTAAAGGAACTCAGTCAACCCACACAACAGAATTCTTTACATCTGCACATCCTGTACATTACAGAGCAGATGGAATCAACATATTTTCCAGAAACCCTTCAAAGGACATAATTTCAAAGGCAACACTATGTTCTTTAAACTCAAATGGTACAGTTTGCCATAGAAAATAAATCATTTGATTATTTAAAAAAAAAGTTTAAATAACTTAATTGAAACAATACATTAGTAATAAAAAATAAATTGTAAAATTATATGCGTATTATATACATAATATATTATTATATTATTATACAGTATTATATATGCTACTCAGATCACAATGAGCTAGATATTCAGATTGGACAAAACATCCTGACATTTGATATTCCCCCAACAATTACAAACTTTACCCTAGTGATTACTTTTTACATTTAACCTCTGACATTTTTAGTCCATGTTAGTTTTGAGGAGAAACTTTTGAGAAATGTGGGAAATAGCAACATTGTACACATTTTTTAACTGTACAACTATTTATAATGTAAAATATAGTATAGTAACAACAGTAATACAATTAAATTAAACACATTAAAAATATAGGCATTTGGACCACTTGGGTTGTATTCTTCCAATTCTACCAATTTTACAACAAAATTAATGCATGCAGACACACACACACACACACACACACACACACACACACACACACAATTCATCATTGATAGTTGACTTTCTCAAAGTTTAGATACAGAAGTTATTCATTTAATACAATGGCCTCTCAGCACTCGATTCGAATACCAATCTGGGTGTTCTCCCTGAGTCCCCGTGGGTTTCCTCTGGGTTCTTCGGTTTCCTCCCACAGTCCAAAAAACATGGATCAAAGTCAATTGAATTCTCCAAATTTCCCCTATATAGAGTGTGTTTGTGTGAGTGAGTGTGTGCCCAGTGATAGATTGGCGCCCTGTCCTGGTGTATCTGCCCAGTGCCCGAAATGTTCTTCCCTGGATGGGCATGGGCCCTAGTAGAGGATAAAGCGGAAGATAATAGATGGATTGACTTTATTCGTTTTATACTAAGACTGTACATTATACAGAGTTTCCATGTTCTCCCTGTGTCTACGTGGGTTTCCTCCGGGTTCTCCGGTTTCCTCCCACAGTCCAAAAAACATGGATGAAGTCAATTGCCCCATATAGTGTTTGTCTGTGTGAGTGAGCGTGTGCCCAGCGATAGATTGGCGCCCTGTCCTGGGTGTATCTGCCCAGCGCCCGAGACGTTCTCCCCTGGATGTGCATAAGGGAACCCCACCGCGACCCTAATAGAGGATAAAGCGGAAGATAATGGATGGATGTACATTATACAATCTGACATTAGAAACTTCATAAAAAATACAAGATATAAAAAGGCAATTGTTTACAAGATAGATTTATGTGGATAATGTTATTATATAAAGAACTTGAAGCCACCACACACACAAAGTAGTGATCGAGCTGAATATAGTTGTCATGCCAACTGTAGTCATGGCAGCATAAATCCAATTCCTTAGTGGAAGAATTGTCGTGCAAATTATTTTCTAAAATACAAAACAAAAGAGTAAAGCACGCAGAGGTCTGAAATGAATGTGCCTTTAAAACTTTTCTAACTTTTCTACACTTTTTTGCAAGTGAGGCCATCTGCTGGTGATTCACAGAATTACAATAGCTCAAGTCCAATTCACACAACGCACACTTTTCGTGATGTTATGCCACGTCAGAGACAATCCATCCAAATCATTAATTTATTACCAAGACAGTAGATAAAAGAGCTGTGAAGATCTATAACCTCAGAACTATGTTGTAAAAAGTTCGATGTTGTTATGCTCTCTCTCTCTCTCTCTCTCTCTCTGTATATATTTATATATATGCATTGTATGAGAAACAATCTTCTACAATGTCATTCTGTCTGGAGTTATCTGTATCTTCATTTTGTCTTTATCTCCAATATTGTGCTGTGCATATTGTGCTAGAACAGGCCTATGTGACCACTCAGAACATGAGACGTGGCTTTGGATTCATATTTCTGAACAGTGTATAAATACACTTTTCATATCTCTTAACTTTGCTTTGAGTTCCATTGCAATCAATAAAAATGCAATTGACTTGTCTTAAAGGTTCGTGTTTGCATCACAGCACTAAGAATTTGGCTTTTATCTTGTAAATGCACTGTTTTAATGGACACAATAGTGTCACCTTACAGAGCTTTTATTAACCCAAAAACGTAAATGTAACGCTAAAGATAAAGCACTAAATCACTTGAGGAAGAGGTGTTTAATTAAAGCTGTCTAAAAAGGCTTGTCATGATTTCCTACCACCAAGGTGAATAGTTCTATTTGCTAACATAAGCTTATTATCAATGGCAGTGAGAGGAAATCGCCGCACTTTGCACTTTGATGTGAATTAACACTCTCTACTTTAGTTTTTTTTTTGTTTTGGTTATTTTTACCTCATGCAAAAAAACAACAATTCTGAAATAATGAACTATTTAAACCATAATATTTTCAATCTTTTAATGTTCAGTTGTAGCTGAAGAAAGCAAACGACTTAAAACTAAATTAAGTCTGTCTGTGCTGATCTTTTAAATTGCATGAGCTTTACTTATCCAGAAATACATTCAGAGCTTTCGACTTTGGGGATCTACTAAAGTGTGCACTCATTAGGGGACTAGACTGAATGTAAGTAAAGCAAAAAAAGGACAGATCACTCAACTAATCAAAATGGTTTTACATGTTTAATTTCAAACGCTCTGATTTAACAGCTTTTACTTCTCTTTTTTAAAAAAAAATGTTTGCAGATAAGGGCAAACAAATTCTATTGGATGCTGATGCAGGAATTATCTATTAAGATACAAATGATCTTTTAATTCTAGACCATATGGTGAAAGGCAGTTAAATACAGCACTCTGTATAATGGACCAGCTAAAGTTTGACAACTAATTTTAGGACTAGGGTCGCAGGGGGTTTCTCATGCACATCCAGGTTAGAACATTTCATGGGCGGGCAGAAATCCATCGGTGGGCACTCACTCACGCACACAGACAGACAAACAGATACAGACAGACACAATGACACACAGAGAGAGACAGATACAGAAACACACACACACACACACACTAAATAGGGGCGATCTAGATGTGGGCAATTTAAAGCAGCCAATTCACTTTTAATCCATGTTTTTGGATTGTAGGGTGAAACCAGATAACCCACATGGACACAGGGAGAACCAGACTGGGATTTAAATAAACATGCTAACCATAACTATGCTACTGTGTCGCCCCAACTGTAAATGAAGTCATTAATTTACTCATTTCCCTTAATTAATTTATCAATTCCCTTAGTCATTTAGAATTCCTTTTTTCATTTAGTAATAAACCTTTTTACAACATTACATTGTCACAAAGCAGCATTACATTCTTCCAAGCCTGAACCCCCAAAGAGCAAGCCGGAGTGACAGCGACAAGAAAAGATTTCCTATTTAGCTGTTTTTTAAGGAAGAAACCTTGGGAGGACCGAGGCTCAGTGGGAGGCTGAGCAGCATCAGTGCAGGACACCAACATTCAGATGCAGTGATCAGGGGTCTATTTTCAATTTTTTTTTAAACTATATCAGTTCAGTGTGGTCATCCTGCAGGGCTGCACGACCACTACATTTTGAGGGAATTAAATGCTAACAAGTTCCAGGCAACAGTTTAAGAAAGTTCCAGTGACACATTCCTGAAACAAGAACATTTATATGACTTGTTAAGAAATGCTAATTATGGTTAATTATTGGGGTCAGTTAGAAAAAACTTCCTAGTGTTCATTTAAAGCAAAATGCAAGTGCATGGCCAAAACACTTTATCTACATCTAAGGATTCCAACAAGGTCAAAAATTAATTGTAGTTACAGACACACTTAAACAACAATAATTCCACTGGAGCAGTTTACCTGATTATTTAAGTGGTCAGTGAACAAAGCACTCTAATTATTTTAATAGCAATAAGGCTGTCAAGAATGTGATAACGCAACTGAATATCAGCTGTAATTTAATAAAGCATGGACCCTTTATTTGTAATTATGATGGACTCAGTGAACACTGGTGAGTCATGTGATTTGTTAAAGCTTTTAAAAGTATCATGGTAGAAAGATGTAGTACATCAGAGATCATGAGGTTAAGCTCCCATGTCTTTCAACTCTTGCTTTTACTGAACTGCTTTCATGCATCTCCCCATATCAAGTTCAAACACTGAAGTTTATGTAAAAAGCCAAAAGTGCCACCCAGCAATCCCTGCTTTGTATCACATACACCTCCATCCTCACCATCATTACCATGTGACCAAACCTTTTCTCTGTCTCCGCTCCCAAATGAAATGGGTTCCAAAACCTCTTGACTCACTTTGTGTCTTTAAAGGGAAATTTAATTGGTATCAATAAATGCCGTCAAATGATTTACTTTTTAATAATGTCCTGCCCATACATTTGATCTGTATTATTGATTTGTGCATCGTAATTAAGATTAAGAGGAGTGATACAGCCTATCCAAACACACCAATTGTGTGGGAAAACACATTAAAAACAATCATTAATTAGCCTCCAAATCACATACCAGCATTTTTTATACAATGGGGAAACTCATGCATATACAGAGGTAACATGTAAACACCACACAGAAAGGGCATTGTCTGGCCTGCCCAGTAACAGAACTCAAAGTTATATTGCTGTAAGGGGATTATATTCAGTTCTTGTATTTATGGTGAAAAATTAACATTTCTAGTCATTATATTTCACTATTTGGCAAATAAAGATTTTCCTCAGTAGCCATAAGATCTTCAAACCGAACAAATTACCACCTTAAACATTTCTTAACTGTTAAAGATTTATGACCCTGTAATTTACCCAGCCTAATTGTTTTTTAAATCTTAAATTATTAAGGTGTTTGTCCTAGATCTCATTAGCAAACACACTGCATTTGTATATAATCCTATACACTGTAAGAGATTATAATGTAATTGGTTCTGGTCAACTTTTTTTTTGGTTCCACCAACCCACATACTTAAAAAATTAAATTAAACAGAAACGCAATCCATGATGAAGCACACTAATGCATATGACTTCAATGTGAATAGGCTTCATTTCCTTCCTGTTTCCTTTAATTTAATAAATCATCAATCATATCATGTGATGCTGCATGGAATGTAGTTTATTAAAGTCACATTTAAGATAAAAAGGAGCTGCACATTTGCACATTTGGAAAGAGTAGGGTGACCTTTTCAACTCATTTGAAGAATGACCAACACACATTGCATAGAGGACAAATTGATTGAGTAAGAGGAGTCACAGGTCAAATAGCAACCAACACAGCATCACAAAGCAGAAACCTTTCCAAAATATGATCTAATCTCCCCTCTCTGTTCAGTTTAAATGTATTTCTACACAGACATAATTATTTTTGTAAAGGTGGTATGTTGATCAAGGCGGCACGGTGGCTTAGTGGTAAGCATGTTCACCTCTCAGCACTAGGGATTCCCGGTTCGAATCCCCATCTGGGTGGAGTTTCCATGTTCTCCCCATGTCCGCGTGGGTTTCCTCTGGGTTCTCCGGTTTCCTCCCACAGTCCAAAAACATGGATCAAGCCAACTAAGTTCTCCAAATTGCCCCATATAGAGTGTGTTTGTGTGAGTGAGTGTCTGCCCAGCGATAGATTGGCGCCCTGTCCTGGGTCTATCTGCCCAGTGACCGAGAAGTTCTCCCCTGGATGGGCATGGGGTACCCCACCGCGACCCTAACAGAGGATAAAGCAAGATAATGGATGGAGGGATGATATGTTGATCATTTTGGTTTGAGTGAATAGATGTAACAGTGCTGCGTTTTTAAACATCAATAAACAATAAACATTGTCACTGCTTACTAAATCTATGATGTATTAAGTGAAATACAATGTGACTGGCTTTCTTTAATAACATTTGTAACAATTGCTCTACATTTATTTTAACAAGTTTTATTACACTTGTTATATTTGTGGAGCTCACAACATTTCAAACATTCCACTGCTTTTAATCCATTCAAACGCCTGTTAGTTGTGTTATTCCAATACTCCACATCACCTGTATTACTAGTCCAGACTGGGTCACTTCAAAATAAAATAATCTGTACATGAGCTCTATTTGGAATGGTTCACTTGTTCCCTAATTTTCTAAAACTTAATAAATGCCATCGGCCTCATAAGGAACTGACTGTTAAATAAGCATCCAACAACCAAAAATACTACACTATATTAAATGTGATATTGGTAATGAAATATTTTAATTATTTCATTCTGTTACATAAACATTCATTCATTATCTCCCGCTTATCCTCTATTAGGGTCGCGGTGGGGTTTCCCATGCCCATCCAGGGGAGAACTTCTCGGGCGCTGGGCAGATAGACCCAGGACAGGGCGCCAATCCATCGCTGGGCACACACTCACTCACACAGGCACACTCTATAGGGGGCAATTTTTTGAGAATTCAATTACCTTGATCCATGTTTTTGGACTGTGGGAGAAAACCGGAGAACCCGGAGGAAACCCACGCAGACACGTGGGGGGGAACATGGAAACTCCACCCAGATGGGGATTCGAACCGGGAATCCCTAGCGCTGAGAGGCGAACGTGCTAACCACTAAGCCACTGTGCCGCCGTTACATAAACAAACACATAAATTTAACATACAGCTATACAAATAAAGAAGCAAGATCATATAATGTTCACTATATATATATATATATATATATATATATATATATATACAGGGGAGAAGGTTTCGGGCGCTGGGCAGATACACCCAGGACAGGGCGCCAATTTATCACAGGGCATACACTCACACACACAGACACGCACACAAAAACACTCTACATGGGGCAATTTGGAGAACTCAATTGACTTAATCCATGTTTTTGGACTGTGGGAGGAAACCGGAGAACCCAGAGGAAACCCACAGGGAGAACTTGGAATCTCCACGCAGATGGGGATTCGAACCAGGAATCCCTAGTGCTGACCACTAAGCCACCATGCCGCCCTATATATACAGTATATATATATATTGATTGTCCCTATATACTCTGTGTGTGTGTCTGTGTGTGTGTGTGTATGTGTGCGCATGTGCGTATGAGACCATATTTAGTGTGTCCATATTGATTGGTGACCTATTCTGGGTGTATCTGTTGTCGATCATGTCTGGATGGACGTGGGAAAATACCCTTTCCACCCCCCCTCCCTGGAACACCACTATAGGATTAAGCATTTTGTAAGCATCATCTGCAAACAGAACTGTTAAGTAGACCAGAAACCCACACTAAATAGTGCACAAACTCTGGGATTTTAAAAGCAGCTTTTATATAACAGATCTTGGATCACGATGTGATATTTTCTGTTCAATTTTAAAAAAGAAAACAGAAAAAAGGAGATTAATAAGACATCCCTTACTGCCTTAAGGTTCAAAAATGCATTAATTATATACCATGTTTACTTGTGT
>JAFMOD010000804.1:197660-241360 GCA_019802435.1 Corydoras maculifer | reverse complement strand
GGTTCGAATCCCCATCTGGGTGGAGTTTCCATGTTCTCCCCGTGTCTGTGTGGGTTTCCTCCGGGTTCTCCGGTTTCCTCCCACAGTCCAAAAACATGGATCAAGTTAATTGAATTCTCAAAATTGAGTGTGTCTGTGTGAGTGAGTGTGTGCCCAGCGATGGATTGGCGCCCTGTCCTGGGTCTATCTGCCCAGCGCCCGAGACGTTCTCCCCTGGATGGGCATGGGGAACCCCACCGCGACCCTAATAGAGGATAAGCGGGTGATAATGAATGAAAAATGAATGAATGAGTATTTTTAGTTTGATAAAGTATCAAAATTTGCATTTTCCCACTGACTAAGTAAAACAACAACAACCTGTCGAAATAAGAAACTATAAAGACTATAAAGTAAACATTAAAACTATTCAGTGTGCAGATAGAATCCAGATGTTGGCGACTACTGACTGAGATATGATACTGCTGGCCCACTGCTGACACTGGCAAATTAGTTCTTAGCTAATGTGGCCCTTGTATGTAAACATTATTATGGCCCAGATGTCCCAAAACACATCTGTTCCATATTTGGCAGACTGCTAAATGTTACTGCTAACTATATGCGTGAAAAATTCACATGGACCACTTGTTCCAAAACACATCTGGTTTACATCTGGTGAGGATTTGTCGGTGCTACTTAAATGTGACTCAATTTGGCCTGAGTCCTGCCCCTAACCTGCTGCTTAAGTGGCCCACGTCTAGCAACCAGGAATGATCCATCCAAGTGACATCAATCCATATGGCAAAAAGCCCAAATAAAAATGGGCAATGTGGGCAAAATCTGAGTCAACTGTATGACTTTGCTAAACAGGAAAATGAACCGATGCCTCATATCTGAATAAACTATCACCAGTCCAGTGTTTGAGATGCTACAATGCCCATATTAGTGACTCTTCATTGCTCATTTCAGTTTTTTAACTGATTAGAACTGACTCACACGCACATGTGTTTTGTAGTTAAACACTAAATTTATTTTCTATTTCCTGTTTTTGCCCAGCAGCAATGAAGTCATGGTGTATGAGGGTGGAGATGAAAAGTAATACAGTATAAGCATTAGGCGCCTGTGTGTTTTGAAAGAACTTATGGGAAATGTGTGCATAAAAGGACACATAACATACGGTATGCCACTTCATGAAAAAAGAATTTCCCTACAGCAATGACAACTGCAACCACTTTCTGCCCTCCATCAGTGCATGTGCTTTACACTTTATGGGACGCCGATAGCTCTCATTTTTTTGTGGACTAAATTAAGATTCAGGCGACTTCACGCCCTACTTGGAGTTTAGGCAGACAGGAGATAAAGAAAAAGATATATTGTTGCCTGAGCTGCCTTTCCTGGGAGGTACATGAAGATTAAATGTTCTCAAATTTAACACGAACAGCTGAATAATGGGAAACAAAGACTACATTAGCTGCCACTTCCTATTATCTTTTTTTCTAACTTTTGTGTGACAAAAGGATGTTGTAATATATTTGGGATTAGGGCAAAATAGAACAGAAAACACTGTTTTGAAATGTTCCACAATTAGCAGTTAAACGAGTAACAGATGAGGCCTTCAATACTTAAAAGAAGTATCTACCTAAGGCGTAGTTTGTGCATGCATCAGTCACCAAACCCCACGAAAGCATCGCTAGTCATTTCAAAACAATTTTTCAAAGGAATAACTGCAAAAATGTATATCTCTTATTATCTACAGTTAAGTACAGGTCAGGGGCTGAAACTTCTGCAGAATGTATGTAACCATCAAACTCTCAAACATTGGAAAATCATCATGCTGCCATGATATAGGTATTGTCACGTGAGCCCAGAAGTACTTTGGCAAAACATTGTCCGGAAATAAAACTTTAAACTGTATTATGCAAAAAGGAAGCCATATTTAGTTCTAACAATGTTTCTTTCTATTTAACAAAACAAATAGCGGCTGCTTTTTTTTCTTTTTGAGGTCAGGTTTAGAACACTTTAAAAGTGATATATAAATCTCACAAATAAGGGAATAAGTCTGTGTCTCTGTGTATGTGTGTATGTGTGTGTGTGTGTGTGTGTGTGTGTGTTTCCTATACAAATCCACACTGTTGCTTCAAATACCACAACATTTTCCATACTTACTCTATAGGATCATTTGAAGGTTTATATACTTATATATTATACAACCACTAGGAAGCACCCAGTTACATGTAAATTAACATTTACACCTTTTGCAGGAAAACATATTCGTAAGCACAGGCAAAGCCAGCCCTGAAAAGTGATAGTATAATAAAATATTGAATTTAAATTTAGGCGGCACGATGGCTTAGTGGTTAGCATGTTCGCCTTTCAGCGCTAGGGATTCCCGGTTCGAATCCCCACCTGGGTGGAGTTTCCATGTTCTCCCCGTGTCCGTGTGGGTTTCCTCCGGGTTCTTCGGTTTCCTCCAACAGTCCAAAAACATGGATCAAGTCAATTGAGTTCTCCAAATTGCCCCATATAGAGTGTGTTTGTGTGAGTGATTGTGTGCACAGCGATAGATTGGCGCCCTTTCCTGGGTGTATCTGCCCAGCTCCCAAAAAGTTCTCCCCTGGATGGGCATGGGGAACCCCACCGCGACCCTAATAGAGGATAAATAATTTAAATTTTATGTTCACCAGCAAGCTTTCTTGGCCCGAACTGGACAAAAAAAAAGACATTGAAAAAATCTTGCTGTTACCAATAAAAAGTGCAAGCATCTCTAATAGATATTAGTAACTGATATTAGTACTTTGTAACACACTCTTGTCCACAATCTGACCACAAATTATTCTAGATAAACAGTCTTGTATAAAGTCTTGTATAAGCATTTTCAGAAAGATCAATCAACTTTCAATCCCAAAGAATGGGATGCTATACACCAGTAGTATGTAGTTTTTAAAATGCTTTTAAAACCAGTGCCATCAGTGCTGTTTAAAGCCTCTTTCAGAACATGTCACAAGTTTTCTGTAACCTTTGTGTTTTCAATTTTTCCATATAATCCTAGACTAAATCTGTTAACTGACATTAAAACAGATGGCATTAAACCATCTTTTGCTAAAATCCCTTTCCTATTTTGTCAAGATATGGGTCATCCTACAAGTGAACCAGCATGTGACAAATCACAAGCGTTGAAAAGTGACTCAGGTTTCTAACGAGCAGACTGCCACAAAAGAGTTTTGTTCTGCTTGTGATTAATTCATTTTCTTCCAATATGGGAAGTACAGAACAAAACATGCATCCCTTTTTAATGAGCAGAAAACAATCAACATCCTGTGTTAGTAAAACAGACCCTGCAAACACCAACTAATTTGAAGCTAAATGTATTTGCAAAGCCGCAGTCTGTGAAAACAGCTTGGTTAATGATGGGTATATGAAGTATCAGATTGTACCTTTAAACTTTCATTGTTTCTTATTAAATACTTAAAAAAATTCTTTAAAAAATACTATTAGTGAGCAGTTACTGTCGAAGCAAAGCAATTTAATTATGAGATTTTTCAAAAACTCATTTCAAAAACACTTTGTACAAACACTATAAAATAAATCATGTATAATTTAGCAATATGTTTATTGTAAACATTATAACTATGGTGGCTTAGGGGTTAGCATGTTGCCTGTCTGTTCAGTGGATACGGGTTCGAGGGTGGAGTTTCCATGCTCTCCTTGTCTCCCTGTGTGGGTTTTCTCCGGGTTCTCCGGTTTCCTCCCACAGTCCAAAAACATGGATTAAATGTAAAGTATATGCTGTAAATTGCCCCTATTTAATGTGTTTCTGTGTGAGTTAGTGTGTGCCCAGTGATAGATCAAACCTGTCCTGGTTGTATCTCCCCAGTGCCGGAAACATTCTCCTCTAAATGGATGGATAATAAGTATTTAAGTATGTAAGTCTTAAATATTTATCTTCTTCATCAAACGCCTCAGCTTTTAGATTTCATGGTCAAATAAAAGCAGTAACACATTCAATTAATATAACAAAAAGATCTACAGGCTTGCAAATTATCCATTATCTTCTGCTTTATCCTCTACTAGGGTCGTGGGGTAGGGGGGGTTCCTCACGCCCATCCAGGGGAGAACGTTTTGGGTTCTGGGCAGATACACCCTGGACAGGGCGCCAATCTATCCCTGGGCACACACTCACTCACACACACACACACACTCTCTCTATATGGGGTAATTTGGAGAATTAAGTTGACTTTGATCAATGTTTTTGACTGTGGGAGGAAACCGGAGAACTAGGAGGAAAGCCACACGGACACGGGGAGAACATGGAAACTCCAGCCAGATTGGGATTCGAACCAGATGCATAGCGCTGAGAGGCGAATGTGCTGAGAGGCGAATGTGCTAACCACTAAGCCACCGTGCCACTCACATTTAGAAAATTTAGATGAAAATTAAATCAATGTCTCCACTGTGTAGCACCTTCAGTTTGCCACCCTAAATTATCTAGATGTCAAATGTAAAATATTTCTGCTTAAACTCTTTGTAAATAAAATGATTATTTATGCTGCAGGCTATAACATTTTGCATTATATAATGCAAAATTTTAAACAGATGGACAAGGAATGTGCATAGGCCTTAATGAATTATTTAAGATATCCAACGATCAAAGCATTAGGAATTTTTTTGTTGATGCAAAATGTTCAAAGTAAATGTTTTTCCATATAGTGGACAACAAGGTTAGAACTCAGCATATTGTTCCAGGGTTTTATTACTAAACTGGAAGACAAGGTTCTCTCTGTGTGGATTTTGCATGTTTTCTCTCTGCGCTTTATGGTTTTCTTCCATTCCAAAAACAAGTTGGCAAATTTGGTAAAGATTTAAATCTGGCTCCTAGGTATGCATATGTGACTAAATGTGTCTGCCCTGAGATGAACTGACTATTTGTCCAGGGTGTTAGCTTGTCCTTTGCCCTTTAGAAGCTGTTTGACCTGCCTTGGCAGTCAGTCAAGGATGTTGTGGCAGGGGCATAGAGGAATAGGCAATGCTTGGCATGAAACGGTGAAATACAAGGTGATAGAAAAAAATAAGAGATAATTAACGAACCTGCCAAAGGTTCCGCTAATTATTCTTATGCAGTACCAGAAACACGGCAGCAGTATTGGAAGAGACAGCTTGTCGACTACAGTGCTGGCATGTTACATCAGCATTTTAATTTGTAAATAAAGCTTTGTGCTTTAGAAATCGTATCTCTGGTATTTAACCATCTGTCCTATATTTGCTGAGATCATTCTCCAGCACCCCTCACCTTATTTAATGAAGTTGTAGAAATAGGTTCCCCATACATTGGGCGGAAAATAGTTTCTTAATTAAACATGTGCATCAACTGCTACATCTCACTATGTCATCTCCTTGCTAAAAAAAAAATAATAGTTTTTTTTAAACCTTTAATATACTGTATATTGTGTAGTATTTTTGTTCAGAAGTAAAATATAGTAACATGTTTGCTTACTGTAAATCTGCAAATGTTGTACACTGTGTTGTAAAGTTCCCACAGGTGACCGTAAGTCAAGTTTAAGTATTAATAACCACTCGAAAGCTTTATGATCTATTTTGCCTACTGTTCTTACACAGAATAATCTGTCCTACACATTTAACCTATCAGTGCAGTGAAACACACATATACACACACTGAGTAAAGTGAGCACACATGCCCGGAGCAGTGGGTAACCCTACACACGAGGCCCAGGGAGCAATTAAGGTTAGGTTTCTTGCACTTCAGCCATAGTACCAGCCATAGTACCAAGCCATAGTACCAAGCACCCAAATTAGGGACCTAGTATGCCACAAACTTACGACTGGCCCTCCAACTGCTTTTATCATTGTTAAAGTTTAGTAGAATAAACTGTATTTGTTCTCGCTGTATGTTGACAGGTTTGGGTATTAACTAACTGCACACTCGTATCGAATCAAAACAAAGTCACTGAACCTAAGACATGAACTCTTCATACAAATTAGGATATTTTAAGCATAATAATGCATGGGAGAACAATTAAACCTGCCCGAAAAAAACATATGAATGTGTAGAAACGGTTTCCTGCTGCAGGAAAAGGGAAAAAATGCAGTTCGGAGGAAAAATAGCAAAGGCAGTTAACATTCCATGGTGGAAGTCCACCTCGAGTAAAGAAAAGAGAACCTAGTATTAGAAAAGCAACAGAAAAATTAAAGAACATTAATGTCCTGCTGTAAAGAGCAACACAGAAACAATTTTCCTGCCGTAGGGAATTCACAAGCTCCACTTTCTCTCATTTCACAGGATATGATGATTATGCAAACAATACAACAACTATATCTTTGGAACACATCACCACCAGTTAATATAGCAGCAATAAGACAACTGTATCCATAAAACACACACACACACACACACTATTGCTCACGCTTGTGTTGTTTGCTTTTTGAGAAGGTGAGATGGCATATTATTATTTACACTGATATTTAATTAAAACTCTAAACACTTCATTAAAATGTTATCTGTGCAGTTCTTATTCCAGCATTCTTTTCATAACACAGAGGAAATGTTTTATGTTTGAATATTTCTTCATATTCATCCTCACATAACCTTTATTCAAATTGTATAAAAATTAGTTATGAGATGGTGGCTAAATATATTGCAGGCTGTAACCTTTAAGTTGGCTTATGTAGCTTAGCAACATTCATTTATTTATTTATTTTTAGTGCTTTTAATCCATAAATAAAAATACAGGTTTGTGGAAGAGGGTTGGTGATGGGAAAAGAACCTGGACCAGCCACCAGTGCATCAGAAGACAGACAAACACATTCACATACAAAATATTTGCATGTTTGGGCAATTTTGTTCTCTATGTAGGGGCAGCATGGTGGCTTAGTGGTTAGCACATTCGCTTCTCAGCACTAAGGATCCAGGTTTAAATCCCAATCTGGGATGTCCATATATGTTTCCTCGGGGTTCTCCAGTTTTCTACCACAGTCCAAAAGCATGTAATCTAGGTAAAATTCAATGCTCTAAATTGCCCCTTTATATGTCAGTATGTGTGTGTCAGTAAGTGTGTACACCTTGTCCTGGGTGTATCTGCGTAACACTCTTCACTCTTGATGGGCATGGGGAACCCCTTGCAACCCTAGCAGAGGATCAAGTGAAAGATAATGAATGAATGAATGAATGAATGAATGTGCTCCATGTACGTTTTGTACTGTAGAGGGAACCAGATCTCTCAAAGGAATCCCTTACAGTCAGAAAACAATTACCCAATTCAATCCCAGATCAAATTGTCATGAGTGCTACTAACTCTGCTGCGCCATCAAGCATAAAAGTTTAAATATTAAGTTAATAAATCCACAAAAAAACACTGCATTTTATATGACAATGGACCTTTCACTTTTAAAACCAAAAAGCCAACTAACACCCATTGATGAATTTAGAAATATTTAAAACAATGGGCATATATTTTGAATGTAATGCAACCCCTTCATCCTTTTTCCATTTATCCACATGTTAAGTCAGTGGAGTTTCTCTACACCTCCTCATGCACACTGTAACATCAACATTACTCATTCTTTATTAAAACCAAGGGGCCTTTCCTGATCTCAGAAATCTACTTAATGTGTGAAGTTTAGCCATATGGTGTGAAAGTTTTGAGAAGAAGCATGCTGTTATATGAACACAAGCAATATCACCTGAAACAACCTCCCAGCTCAGTAATCTAGAGTATAGATTTTCCCAGCAAACCTCAGTTCCAGAGATTCTGTAATTCTGGAGCTTGGTGCCTGACCCATGCACTCTCCCGGTAATCCCTCGCCTCTCCAGACCCATTTCCTTCCTGCCAGCTGCTGGCTCACTTACACTCCCGCCTGGAGCTATTAATAGTGCAACAATGAACTCAGAATACTGTGTACAAGATTTTTCATACCACCGCTGAGGGTTAAGGTTTGTGAAACAATGCTGTGTGATTGAAAAGTGTGTGGGGGGGGTGTATGATTTTTTCATTATGACTGGGATTAAGGGTAGCACAAAAGCAGGACAGACCCATTGTGAATGGTATACAGTCAACTGAGTTCAATTCTAGCAGTTGGAAATATAGGATGCATCAAGGACTGACTGCTCAGCTTTAGGATGATGACATCAAAGAATAAAAAAAGGAACAGAAGTGAGCATATGCTTACATGACAATCAGGGTCATTGTTTTCAGTAAGAAGCTATACAAAGGATAAGATACGGCCGTATTGGTTGTATAATGGATAATCACGATGTAGATGATTAATTTACATTTTATTGTATTTACTTTATTTTATTCAAAAGTTAAAGTCATATCGTAACTAAAAAGATGCCATTACAAGTACAATGTGTAAATACATTGCAAGATATTGAGTTTTAAGTAATTAGTGACCTACAGTTGTTATATATGTTATATATAACATATGTTATGTTATATATGCTCATATGTTACTATAATAAACAAAATATAATTTGTGGAACTATGTACTATTTTTCATCCATCCATTATCTTCTGCTTAATCCTCTATTAGGGTTGCAGGGGATTCCCCATGCCCATCCAGTGGAGAATGTTTCGGGCAGATACACCAAGTGCCAATTTGGGCACATTCTCTCACACAGCCACACCCTCAAACACACTCTATATTGGGCAATTAAGAGCATTTGTTTTACCTTTAATCCATGTGGGAGGAAACCGGATAACCCAGAGGAAACCTACACAGACACTTCTTTCTTATGTCGGTATATCTTATACCAACATTTAACTATTGAAGGAATATATATAAGGTTTATGCAAGCAGGGAAAAGTCATGGTGCACCACATTGTGTCACTTTGTTAGTATAAAGAAATCACTTGTTAGTGCAAGAATCTAAAAATATGAGACCTTCAGCATTTACAGCTCCTATCATGAGCAGATTCAGTGAGTCGGGGGAAGTCTCAGTGTGTAAAGGCCATGAAACCCTTGCTGAACGTATGCGACCACCAAGCCCTCAGCCTGTAAGTACTGTTTTCAAAACTGTTTTACTTCCATATTGCACTTAAGAACTTTAGAGAATCATTGTCACTTAACACACTCAACCATCGAATCAAGAAATATATTATTTCAATATATTATTAAATAGTAAAATACAATAAATTATGCAGAGAGGGAGGCATATCCTACTATTTGCAGAAACACTGAGCAAGAGATGAAAAAGACTGTTACCAATAATAAGTGAGGTGCAACTGTAACAACAACATGTACCCACGGCATGTACACACGACATTTACCCATGGCATGTACCCACGGCATGTACACACAACATGTACCCACGGCATGTACCACTGGCATGTACCCACAACATGTACCCACAACATGTACCCATAACATGTGCAAACAGTATGTACACACAGAATGTACACACAACATGTACATATAGTATGTACACACAACATGTACCAACAGCATGTACCCACAGCATATACACACTGCATGTACACACACACATATGCACAATGTGGAGAAAATGTGATGTAATCAAGTATTTTGAGAATTGCATACATTCTTACAGACACAAATGCACATTTGACATCAAACAATTAACAATCTGACAATTACATTGTAAAATTGATATAAAATGTTTTTTAAAAAGTGATTTGACCAAGAAGTACACGTGTCTCTGTCCTAAATTTGTGGAGTTTGTTGCAGGCAATATTTTACATTTTATTATAACTAATAGAATTAAATTCATCATTAAACAAATTAACATTATTTTGTTTGTTCTTTTTGTGAATAAAGGTTTAAATCACAGCATGTAGATTTTACAGCATTTTTAGAAAGATTCACAAAATTTCTTTCCATGTAGTTTTGTAGATTAACAAATTCAAGCTAACCACAAATTGAAAATGCAGGCATTGCATTATTTTTTTTTTTACATTTTAAAGACCTTTTAAAGCATTATAAAGTCCATCTGTTTGTTTGTCCATATAAATGTCTAACTAACTAAAGTTGAGCAGAATCTTTTTAACACCTTGAAGGTTTACACATAAGACCAATAAAACATAATAACAATGTTTAACTTTATGTGCAAACACTGTTGCCCTGTTTAAAATTTTTTGGTTGGGGGGGGGGTATAATTACAATAATTAGAGCAAAAATGATATGTATACAGTAATGTAAATATAAATTGTATACTATAAAATTAATAACTTTATGCTTGGCCTCAGAAGTACAAGTTTTATTAGTTGTGTTATATAGTAGTAAATATTTTATTTTACTTTGCATGGTTTGTCAATTTCCTAATATTGGTAATGTTTATATAATGTTTATATATATAATGTTATATATATATTTATATATATATATATATATATATATATATATATATATTCATTCATTATCTTCCGCTTTATCTTATATTAGGGTCGCGGTGGGGTTCCCCATGCACTATATATATATTTCATCATATCATTATAAGGAATAAACACATCTGCTGGCTCGATAGTAAACGAAAAGTACAACCTGTGAAAAGATGACCTGTATCTGTGATGAAAAAGCTAAGATGTGCAGTTTGTATATACACACACACACACACACACACACACACACAGTGGGAGAGAGAGAGATGTACCTTATACAGGGGAACAAAAAACTTGTTCCTTACCTCAAACTCGTCCCAGTTCCTAAAGAACCAGAAACAAGGTGAGCAAGAGCATTCCCAATTCAGTCCATGAACATCCAAGTGCAACACGTAGTCATGTAAGGTCTCCTATTCCTTTACACAGTAAAACACCTTCCATCCCTCTTCTTTGGGAACAAAAGTAGAAAAGCAAGAATACTGAAGATTGTGTGTGTGTGTGTGTGTGTGTGAGAGAGAGAGAGAGAGAGGGAGAGAGAGAGAGAGAGAGAGAGAGAGAGAGAGAGAAAGAGAGAGGTATAGGATAAAAAATGAGAGCATGTGTGTGGACTCCACTGCGGCGGGCACATTCACTCACTGCACATTCAGATCCACCCCTTTTTAAGATCTAAGCCATGCAAACAAGCACTGAGAGAGAAAGAGATCTGGGTGGATGTGTGTGTGGGGGTGTTTGTGGGTGAGTAAAAGAGAGAGAGAGAGTGGGGGAGAGAGAGAGAGAGAGTTTAGCCATAAACTTTTCTTCAGTTCCAGCCTCTTATCTAGATTTTTGCACATTTCTGTCTCACCCTTGAGGAGAGGAGCAAAGAAAAGATCCTGTGAAACTTTTCACGTGCTGCTGCTGCTGCTGTCTGTGTGTCTGTTTCTGTGTGTGTGTGTGTGTGTGTGTGTGTGTGTCTGTAATTGCACACATGAATATGTGGGTGTTCTTGCATTTCTCACTTTGTAGGGACAAAATCCTGTTTACACATTCACAGTGTGAGAGCCTGTCTATCTTGCGGGGACACACAGTATAGTTAGAATTAGAGCATGCTTGGAATTAAGGTTAGGGTAAGGTAGGTGAGGTTAGGGTTAGGGTTAAGATTAGGCTTAAGATAGAAATAGTTAAGGTTTTATGAAGCTTCTTAAGAAATACATGGACGTTTATCTAAATTCAAACAATGGTGGAAAAAAGTGTGTGTGTATATGTGTGTGTTTGCACAATTGCATGTGTATTTTCCATAAAAGCCCAATGATTCCAGGTTCACAGTGTCCAGCATCTAAAATATACATCTGTTCAACATGGCAAGTGCTTGGTTTTCTTTCTATTTTTAAAGTAAGGGTTGAAGTAAGCATATTAATCAGATATGGCAAGCAGTAGGTCAACAGAAATACATTTTAATGATAAGATATTATTACATTAGTATAAATGTGTGTGAGTGAGTGAGTGTCAGAGTAAGTGTGGACATGTGTTCAACCGTTTATGGAGATATAAATGTTCTGATGACTGTGAATGATTATACATCTGCCCTTAAAAACAGAAGGTCAGAGATGCCTTACATGAGGCTGTGTTAGTAAACCTGAATAACGGACAAGATTCAGTTACATTTTGGTCCTAAAATAAGAAAGAATGGAACCTGAGACCTTTTCTATCTGAAAGAAAACGGGCTATTTACCCTACTACTTAAAATTAATAATGAGGAATAACCTGTGTATATATATATGTGTGTGTGTGTGTGTGTGTGTGTGTGTGTGTGTGTGTGCGTGTGTGTGTGTGTTATAAGGAATAGTCATTTGGACAGTTTTTTAACCTCTTTCTTTTAGAAACAAATGTTGAATTAAAAAAAAAAGATTTCTTTTTTAAACACAGTGTTTATAGAGTCTTCTGCACCCGATAATGACACACCCATAGGCGGACACACACACACACACACACACACACACACACACACACACACACACACACTCACACACAATGCATTATATGGGGGAATGTCGTTGTTCTTCGACACCCTGAGGGCAAAGTGGAGGTGGAGACAGAAGCCACAAGAGTGGAATTCCAGATACAGTGCTGACCAATCAGAGCACAGCCTGTGGCTGAACATGGAAAGACACAAGGCTCAAATTCTACAGCCAAGAAACACGGAGCACAGCTTGAACACAAAAACTTCAACTGAAAGAAGTTGATCAATTAAAATAAAAACATATTTTATGTACTTTATCACAAACACACACACACACACACACACACACACACACACACACACAAAGCCAGCCTTATTTTTTCTCTGCGGCTGAAGTGTTAAGAAACAGGATGATTAAACAAAATCCTTCACTTTTTTAGGTTGATTTGAAACCAAATTCTGACACAAAACTGTCTTACTGAAGATCCCCTCAGCTCTCCAAGAATGCATCTTTACCCCAACTCGATTTCCTTTTGTGGTTTGACCTCAAGCTCATTTCCCATTTCAATACGTAATGGTGACTTGCCTATCTTTCCTTTGAGACACGTTAGTGCAGACACTAGTCAGTAGTTATTACAGTTATTACAGCAAACAACAGATCAAAAGGGCTTTGCCCTCCGACCTTTTGGAATAGCTTAATGCTTGTCGAGAGACACATTCCACACTGACTAGCCTTAGAAAAAATCCTCCTCAAAGTATACACAGAAATAGGTAGTTCGATTCAGGAATCCTATGAATGTGCATAATGTTAATGTCTTCTATTAAACATATATACAGTACTTCTAAAGGATGACACCTCATAAAAAACACTAATAGATTCAACCCATTAGAAAGATTTATTACCGAAGTTTCTTTAAATAAAAAAGAAATATTTACCTCCTCCTGCACACATTTTGATGGTATATGATAAAAATGATTTAACATAAATTCTTGGTTCAATTCATTTTAATTTTTTGAGCTACCCACCCATCTTAATGTTCTCATCATTGTCTTAAATCTAAAATTCCAATTTGCTTTGTTTAATAACTTGAATAAAATAATTAAAATGCTAATTAGGCTGACACAGTGGCGCATCTCAGCACTGGGGCTCCAGGTTCGAATCCCGATCTGTGTGGAGTTTACATGTTCTCCTCGTGTCCATGTGGGTTTCCTCTGTATTCTCTGATTATTTCCTACAGTCCCGAAACATGGATTTAAGGTAAAAAGGCTGCTCTAAATTTCCCCATAGAGTGAGTGAGTGAGTGACTAGCAATAAATTGGAGCCCTTTTCTGGGTGTATCTGCCCAGAGCCCTTTTCTGGGTGTATCTGCCCAGCGCTTCACTGGATGGGCATGGGGAACCCCCCCCCCCACCTGCACCCCCACAACCCTAGAATAGGATTAAGTGGAAGGTAACTATTGTGATCAAGGGCCAGAGAAATGCCAAAGAGTTAAAGTGCCAGAAGTGTGTTCTTTGTAAAATGCTTGATCATTTTGGAATTCCTTTACAAAAGATATATTAGACATTAGGTTTCTTTTGCCTGAGAGAATAAGATATTGTTGCACTGTGGTAAACATGTCCCTAATGCCCCGACTTATCTCAACATTACTGAAAATAAAGGTATGTTGATAAAATTTTCTGGTTCTCATTTCTCAATAAAAAAATTATATAATAAATAAAAGGAAATAAAATAGATTGAGTTAACCGCCTATATGTCAAATCTTTATTTGCCATGGTAGGAACTTATTAAGCAAAAAAGACAGAAACCACTGACCTTGCTTCCACTCAATGTAAAACATTTATCACTGAAAAAACTAAAATAAAAAATCTTGACATAACTTTGTCTGACAAAATTTAATCAGTATTTGGGACTTTAACACATTAGACTGGCACAGTTTATATGTCTAAAGCTCTGCCATTAATCAAATATCAAAGCAAATGTTATATTCTTTCATACTGACCAACCACATGCGCAGTTAATAGACTATCCTGAGTCATGATGGGAAATTAATGAGAGTGTGTCAAAAATCCTGCAGAAGGTCAGCATCTGCAGTTCTAGCAAAAAAAAAAAGAAAAAACACAGAACCCACGGGAGGCCTAGAATGTGCCTGCCTGGAAAAGGGCACCTGTCCTTGCAGTGGCATTTCCAACGGAATAACAGTCTGGCCTCAAAACGGTGGTGCTGCATTCCTGCCCAAACTGGCACAAGTATGACATTCTTTCAAGAGATGTTTGCCTACTTACGTCTATAAATCCATACAGGAAAGTACCAAATGAGTAAAGTATGTTTTTAAATGACATTTGTGCATTTGTGCATAAATTATAGCAGATTGTTATAATAATATTTTGACTATTTGCAAAGAAAAGCAATATTCTTGGGGTTCTTTCTAATTCTTAGGTGCTGGTGCTGTTCATGTAGACATAAATATACACAGTGTATATGACGAGGCTGCAGTTTATACCTGAAATTTTATTCACAATATGCCTTCAATTTACATTTATTCATTTAGCGGACACTTTTATCCAAAGCGACTTACTAATGAGAAAACCACAGGTCAGTAGTTAAATTTAATTAATAATAGATATAATTTATTTTAATGTAATTTCAACTACAACATGATTTTAAAAGGATAAAATGTCCCCTACTTTATATGTTCGTTTAGTTATCCTTTAACTAGGTTCTTAAACTAACTAGGGTTGCAGGGGGTGCTGAAGCCTATCCCAGTGCTTATTTGGTGGTGAGAAATTCTTCTGGAAAGGTTACCAGCTCACTGCAGAGCAGACAATCCACTTTTCCACAAATATCACATTAAATTTAATCAGTTAAAATCTCAAAATGTATTTTTTTAATTTAGTAATTTAAGAGCAGTGACTATAAAGGTTGGTACATCCAATCCACAAGAAACATCCGTGTACAGAGTAACCTGGAAACTGTGAAGCCTTAGCCCTAAGTTTGCGCCCTATGGGAGACTTACATAGTTTAAATGTGTACATAATTTACTCATTCCAAACTGAGTAATAAACTTATGAGATTTTCATCCTTCGAAGAGATTTGATTTATGCTCCTGTTTATGCAAATGTGCCAGCTTTGTTCCGTTTGAGATCATGAGGCTGACTGAGTTCAAAGTCCTGTCGAAAACATTCTGTGTTATTTATCACTGTGTAAAAATTGTATGCTAAAAAATGACCCCAACACCCACAACATTTAGATTTTGAAGAAAGGATCAAGTCAAGACTTTATTTGTAAATTAATGAATACATATATTTTTTAAGTTGCTTACAGTTTTATTTACTACTTTTTATGAAAGCGACTTTTTATGGCTTTTGCATGTTCTCACCACCAGCTGTGGTTACATCCCATAGATTTAAATGATTTTACATTTGTTCAGGACAGGGAGCCATGTCAATCTATTGCTGAGCACACACTCACTCACACAGACACACACTATATGGGGCAATTTGGAGAATTTGGAGAATTCAGTTGACCTTGATCCATCTTTTTGGACTGTGGGAGGAAACCGGAGAACCCAGAGGAAACCCACGCTGACACAGGGAGAACATGGAAACAAGTTGGCCCGTTTGCCTTTGAGTAATGGGGATCCAGATTTGAATCCTGATCAGAGTGGAGTTCCCATGTTCTCCCCGTGTCCACATGGGCTTTCACTGGATTTTCTAGTTTCCTGCCACAGTCCAAAAACATGGATTCAAGGTAAATTGGCTCCTTGAAATTGCTCCTATAAAGCGTATGTGTGAGTTAGAGTGTGCCCAGCAATGTGTACGTGGGTGTATCTGGCCAGTGCCTGAAATGTTCTCCCCTGGATGGGCATGGGGAACTATCCTTGGATTGGAAGATAATGGATTTTAGGCCAACTTACAACATAACATACAACATACAACATAAGTCCTTGAATGTGTAATGTAGTTTTTTTGTCATTATTTGTAGGCCCTGTGATGGACAGACAACATGCCCAGGTTGTTTTTATTACTTTTAGGGAACCTGTTAATTCTTGCCATTTAATAATGGAAGCCTGTGTGGAATCTTGTGCTGCATGCACTTTTGACATACATCTTGAGTAAAGTGTATCAGGGCAGGGACAAGGCTTGCAGGAAAAGCAGGGCTGCACTGTGTTATTTGGATATATTTTTGGATATTTTGAGGCTTGGCATATGCATACATAGATCTTGGACCTAGCTGCTGCAAGTGGTTTTCGTCTTTATAGGCACCTCTTTTTTTTCCAGAAATTGTGGTCCACCATTTTTTAAATTAGTTACTCATTAGCTCTCGTTGTCTTTGACCGTAGTTGTAAACCTGTTCAGGAAAGGAGTTGCAGAAATGGATGTTTCAATCCTCCCTAAAAATAGTTTAGACGCTGCCTCATAGTACAAATCACATGCTTTCTAAGGAGTGCACTTCTTTCTTTAAACTGTAAATAGTGCATGAAAAGACAACCTGAATGCATAAAGATTTAAATACACAATTATGCTCCAATTATAGTGCATTTATACACTAAGGTGGAGCAAAAGGAATCGAAAAAATAGACATAGAGTTTCATATTGAGTTTCTTGGATCAGTTACAGCAGTGGTGTCTGAGTATATAAACCTAGATTTTTTTATATTTCTACATGTGCCATTCTTATAAGTCTCGGAATTATAAAAAGAACCTAGTCAAACAAACTAAACTATTATATTAGACATTTATTAATTTAGGAAAATGATTAGAAATGAAATACTCAGTGGAAAAGGTATGTGAACTTTTAAATAGTATATATAATGTTACTGCTCGTATAAACACAGAGTTGTTTGAGCTGAGCATGAAACCCAACTGTAATAAAAAAAAAGCTAAAGTTGCAATGCCAGTTTCAGCCTTCATCTTTCCAAGCATGCATTTTCTCTCTTTTTACAGCTGCCTTTAGCTCTATGAAATGCAAACTCGCCATCTGCATAACTACTCACCCCTTATTATGGATGAAGCATTCTTTTTCCAAAGTCAGCTATATACACAGTATGCCATATATCCACAAGTTAATAAGAGATGGGGTTTTCTCTATGTAAACAAGACTTACTGGTACAGCAGGGGACTGGGCAGAGGAATTAATGCTGGATGGGAAGCCAGTGTTCTGTAAGAGAGGTTTATGAGGTTCTTCTACTAGGGCTTGGGCCAAGACCAAAAGAGGAGGAGGGACACAGATTGCCCTGTAATATATTAGGCTGCAAATAACAGATTTGCAGTGGCCACTGCACCAGAACTCAAAAGCCCTTCCATCAGACTCCTGTCCGAAATACCCGAATTAAATCCCAAGTGTACTTAAATTATATTCAGATCAACTGAAAAGAGCAGTTTCTAGCTCCAGGGCTCAGAAGTTGCAAAGCATATTGATGGTATTGTGTGTAACGGCCTGAGAGAAGTTCATTGTCATTCTGTTTGGTGTTTCTAGTTCTATGATCATAGTCCTTTGTGGTATTGTTCACATCTTTCGGTGCTGTCTGTTGTCTTTGATTTCTGTCTTGCCTTCATTACAGAGTTTTTGTGTTCTCTGGCTTGGACATATGGCCTTAGACAGTCAGAACTGGATTTAGTAAATTTTAGCTCTCAGTTGCACAAGAGCCAATTTTACATGACAACTAAAAAACTTTCAAAGTAGAAAAATATAGAGTTTCAACAGACAAAGAATTTAGAGTACTGTGACCTAAAAAAATGAATGTAGATGCTAATGTAGCTTGGCATATGATTATTTGAGAACCTCAGTTGTCATAATGTATGCAAGGAAAATTTTCTATTTGAAAATCTTGGAGATTAACATTCGTATATTTGCATAGATAAAGGACTGACTCTGATAACTGATGTGTCTGTGGATTTATTGTGTTTGCCTTTCAAGGTTCTTGTAAATCAGAGGAAGAAGTCATCAAAGGGAAAACACTGCAGTGGTATAGTTTGACTTATGCTGGAGATCGCAGCGCATGATGGAGACATAAATTATTTATTTCTGCTGTTCTTTCCATCAGCGCCTCACTGTGATGTGTGAAGAGTAGAATACCTCAGTGTTCATAAAGAGGCTCTAGCAGAGAACACTTGAGAGGAAAGTAGGCCAGGTTTGAACAAACTCACTCTAGCTGAATAGAGCTTGTGTCAGTCAAATCAACAAGTCGAACATGTTCAGCTGAAAACTTTACCACGTCATTACACATTTGGATAATTTTTGTCTTGCTTGAAGTAAAAGAAGTGTTTAAAGCATAGCCTCATTAAATGAATTGTTAAGGTAAATGGTGCTAGTATTCCCAATATCATTCATTCATTTACTTTTAATTATTAAGTCTGCGGGTGGCTTTGTAGTTAACAAGTGGTCAACACACCTATCAGCGCTGGGAATTCCAAGTTCGAATCCCAATCTGGGTGGAGTTTCCATGTCCTCCCCAGGCCTGCATGGGTTTCTTCTGGGTTCTATGGTTTCCTCCCCAGTCCAAAACAATGAATCAAGTTAAATTGAATGCTCCATCTTGCCCCATACAGAGTGTGTTTTTGTGTGTGTTTGTGCGTGAATGTGCCCAGCAATAGATTGGTGTCCTGTCCTGGGTGTATCTCCCCAGCGCCCTGTTGAGATTCGATATAACATGATAAGAGTTATATTCATTAATAAATTCTAAATAGTAAACCCGAAATATCAATATAATCTTGGAAACAATTCTGAGTCTCATGATATATGTTGGATTCCCTTATAATAGTGACAATACCGCCTCCTGCTGGTCAGAGTTAATAAAGGGGACAATACCGCCTCCTGTTGGTCAGAGTTAATAAAACAAATGATAATAATGATTTATTTGAGAAAAACGTTGAACTGATTTGCGACAACAGCTTAAAATGAAAGGAAGTAAAATCTGTAAGTAAAATTCATACAGAGTCACACAGCATGAAATAATGTGAGAGCTTCACCTTGAACAGTATAATACCAAAAAAGTCAGCTTTGCACGCCAAAATCTCACTTCCTCACTTCAAACCAACTAAAAAAAATCAAACACATAATATGCAATAATTGCACATCACTATTTACTAAACTTGTAGAGACATCAATGGATGAAGTCAAAGCAGCTGAGGAAAGGATTTAGGCACAATGTAGGTCAAACAGTGACTTCAAACTGCATATGACAAGTTTCCTTAAGCAAAAGCCTTCATTTTAGTTGCTATAAAATGTTCCCCCCTGAGCATTGTGCTTCAGATAGAGTTGCTAAATGTGCACTGCCATTTGTTGCTCACATTCTGTCATGTTCATCTGAATCACAGCATCTGCTAAATGCTATAAATACACAGGAATGTGTTTATTCAAAAAGTACCATAATAAGGATTTTCTCATATATATATAAACAGTTGTTAGAACACTTAAATGTTAGTTAAAAAAAAAACACAGTAAGGCTCATGAGCAAGAAAAATAATAATCATAAAACGCAGCAAAAAAAAATCAATAAAGCTGTCATGATACAATAAGAGTAACTGAGGGTTGAGAACTTTGTTTATATAATCAGCTGCGGCAGGTTGTTCTGATAGATATTTTTTTAAACCAGTTGCAACAGGGCAAGCAAACCAAGCAATTTCATAGGGCCCTGAGCTAACATGGGGCCCCAGACCATGACTGGTTATGAACTGAATGCAAGGACAAATACTGTGACTTTTTTTTAAATTCTGTGACATCAGTGCTGTACAAAGACACTTTCATAGATTGTTTGTGAAATATAAGAGGATGAGAGTGTTTTGTTTCATTCATTCATTCATTCATTCATTCATTCATTATCTCCCGCTTATCCTCTATTAGGGTCACGGTGGGGTTCCCCATGCCCATCCAGGGAAGAACTTCTCGGGCGCTGGGCAGATAGACCCAGGACAGGGTGCCAATCCATCGCTGGGCATGTTTTGTTTCAAATGTTTACATTTAAATATTCCATCCACCCATTATCTTCCGCTTTATCCTATTTTAGGGTTGCAGGGGGGTTCCCCATGCCCATTCAGGGGAGAACATTTCGGGCGCTGGGCAGATACACCCAGAACAGGGCACCAATCTATCACTGGGCACACACTCACTCACACAGAAATGCACACAAACACACTCTATATGGGGCAATTTGGAGAACTCAATTGACTTGATTCATGTTTTTGGACTGTGGGAGGAAACCCACACGGACACGGGGAGAACATGAAAAATTCACCCGGATGGGGATTCGAACCGGGAATGCCTAGGGCTGAGAGGCGAACGTGCTAACCACTAAGCCACCATGCTGCCCACATTTAAATATTACGTTTGTTAAATTACGTGAGCAATGTTTGATTTGTGGGGCAGTTTTTACCACAGACCATCAGACTGTTCCTACAATCCACCTTTTTAACTTTCCCCCTGACATTAACCACACATTTGCACCTCCACATTCAACGGCATGTCTGTATGTGCCACTGTTATTTTTTAATCTCACTTTTACGGCTTATTTTATTCAGAATCAGAATCACATTATTTCACCAAGCGTGTTACAGAGAATTTGCATCGGTGCAACCATGTATGACATGCAACATACTAAAATTAACAAGCCAGCTCACAGACTATACAAGGAATAAACAGAAATTACTATGAAATTTTTAAAATCTGATCACAATCTTCAAAAGAGTAAAAAAATAAAAGTAAAAAGGAACATGAGAAGCTTTAGCTATTCTGTGTTTATAATAATATTCGTTTTTTTTCTACTAATTTATAATTTATATATGAGTGTTTATGTTTATGGGCGGCACGGTGGCTTAGTGGTTAGCATGTTCGCCTTTCAGCGCTAGGGATTCCCGGTTCGAATCCCAATCTGGGTGGAGTTTCCATGTTCTCCCCGTGTCCGCGTGGGTTTCCTCCGGGTTCTTCGGTTTCCTCCCACAGTCCAAAAACATGGATCAAGTCAATTGAGTTCTCCAAATTGCCCCATATAGTGTGTGTATGTGTGCATGTCTGTGTGAGTGTGTGCCCAGTGATAGATTGGCGCCCTGTCCTGGGTGTGTCTGCCCAGCGCCCGAAACATTCTCCCCTGAATGGGCATGGGGAATCCCCCCGCGACCCTAATATAGGACAAAGCAAAAGATAATGAATGAATGAATGAATGTATATGTTTATATATATATATATATATATATATATATATATATATATATATATATATATATATATATGAAAAGAAACTCAATAAAGTGAAATAAAAATTCTGATTCAGCTTTGGGCCCCAAAATGCTTTAAAAATGGCCCTGTTGGCATAAAATGCTTTACACTGCTGCCCTATGATTAGCTGGCTAGTTAACTAAACAAATCAATACAGGTGTTACTGATACAATGATCAGCAAGTGTATACAGGGATAGTGGTGACTAAATGGTTAAGCTACCAACATCGCTGTTTAAAGGCATTTGGAGGCCTCAAGCAAAATGCATCACTGACCAAATATTGCTTAAATAAGTTAACGTAAGTAATATTTTAATATGAACATTTAAAAAAAACACTTCAATCCTTTATTTAAAAAAAACAAAAACAGCAATCATTCTTCACAAACAACCTTTAAAAATTGCAAGGTGTGTAGTAATTTCAAGCAATTAGTGTCAGGGGTGATTACAGTGTCCTACGTTACTGCAGTGACCATCAAATAATTTAATAGGGCACTCACACAGACTCTTTTTGTATTTAATTAATAGTCGGTCATTGTCTGGGTGCTCTATACCATCTCAGGGCCTTATGCATTTGGTTGGCTTATCCTGTTGCAACAGGCCTTGCTAGCAAACTATCGATCAGAATCTATCTATCTATACCATTCTTGTTATTTTGAACAGTTTTGACAGCACATACAGTATATGTATATTAATGGGCAGATTTAAGGGTTAACATTTAGATTTGTTACAAATCTTCAGACACCATCCATCCATTATGTCCATTTGATCCTCTATTAGGATCGCAGGGGGTTCCCCATGCCCATCCAGGGGAGAACGTCTTGGGCGCTGGGCAGATACACCCAGGACAGGGCGCCAATCCATCGCTGGACACACACTCACTCACACAGACATGCACACAAACACACTCTATATGGGGCAATTTGGAGAATTCAATTGACTTGATCCATGTTTTTGGACTGTGAGAGGAAACCAGAGAACCCGGAGGAAACTTGCAACCTGGCAAGTTATTCTTTTATAATTTTTTTCCACTTGTCAGTCTGTTCTGTGATACAACTTGAAAAAAATGTACCAAATCACTAAATAACAAAAGTAATGCATTCATGCTTATCATTCTTTCAGGAATAGGTGAAAGCTTCTAATGTGATTTGATTTCTAAAAATAGTCACACTGTTATAAGCAGCGCCTGAGTTCCCAAAGATAATTGTATTTCCTTAATACTTTAACTTGACACCTATGAGCCTGTACTTCCTTTTCCTTTGCTGCCCTCACATGGCTTTACGGGAAATTATGTTCTGCAATAACACATTTCTTTTCACATAATAAGGTTCACAAGAGCTGCAGGGAATGACTCACAAATCTCTGTGATGACCTGACTGTGTAGTGTTGGGAATGGTGACTCCACTGGAACGCTGATGGTCCGCCTCAGTATCCGAACTTTGTGTGCATCACTCCTCATATTCTGCAGGAGCATGGGATGACTCTGCAGAACAAGCAACAAAGCATAGTTTATAAGTGAAAGGTATAGCAGCAATCCTTTAAAATTATTTAATTTACTAAAGTACAGTCTAGCAATATATTTTAATTCACAATCTTCTCATCGAGTGGTGCTTTATCCTGCTCCTGTCAATCAACCTGTCCACTGAGTACAGTTCCAATCACAATATACTACATTAGTTCCAGAAAATTTTTGAAAAAAGTGTGTTATTTTTAATCTAGGCCAATCTAGACACTTTCCTCCCATTTTCACCCCCCCCAAAACAAAACCAGCAACAAATGAAGGTCATGTAATACTACTGTATGTGCATATTTATACATTAACGCAGGTGTCTGACCAGTTGTAGATGATTGTTACAAACATAAACCTGAGCATTTTCACCTGAATGACTAAACAAAATAAATATCTATTTATCAACTTTGTCACTTTTCCAATAACAGAAACAGCATCTTATGTTACTCAGCAAAAAGGGCTGTGTTCTGAGGCAAGTTTGTCTTTACATTATTTGCTGATTAGTGATGAAAGTTTTATTTTATGTCTGAAATTAACCTAATACTTAATCTCATTATCTTCCAATTAATCCTAGGATCCCGTGCATGTGGGGGGGGGGGGGGGATTCCCCACGCCCATCCAAGGGAAAACATTTAGGTAGTAGGCAGATACACCCAGGACAGGGTGCTAATCCATACACACACCCTAGTAGAGGATAGCGCGGAATATATATATATATATATATATATATATATATATATATATATATATATATATATATATATATATATATATATATTGTAGAGTAGCCAATTCACATTAAATCTTAAATCTATGTTTTTGGACTGTGGGAGAAAACCCCAGAACTCTGAGATAACCCATAGGATTACTGGGAAAACATGGAAAATAACAAGATCGGGATCCGAAGTTAGATCCCAAGCACTGAGAGACAGATACTTAACACTATGCCACTGTGCTGCCCTAATACTGCAAATAACTGGAAGTTAATAATGATTGAAGTCACCTTTTAAGTGCAAGTTAAATCAATTATGCAAAATGATTCAATTTGTTAAAGGTTTTAATATTATTTATAGAAATGTGATTAAATAACCTGTAAACCAAGCCGATTGCATTTCATAACCTACAAATACATTCTGGTCAAACAGCTGATCCTTTAAGGCTTGCATTTTATCACAATGCCGAGTGAACTGGCAGGAAAGTCTATAAAAACAAGCAGCACAAAGGCCTGGTAAAAGTATGCAAATGTGTTAGCTCAGTTTAATTTAGTACTGGATATTGCTTTTATTCTGTCAAGACAAAAATGTGAAGATTCTATTGTATTTATTAAATGATTTTTAGGCTTCGGTGAACAAATTTAAATAAATGAGAATAAATTGCATTGCTTACTGACATTAACAAGGTTGACCGTGTGTCTGTGTCAGCAGGATTTTAATCAAAAAATGTTTTTATTTTTTTTTTACTGAGACACATAAGACTTTAGAAGGACAGAAAATACACAAAAGTTAAGCAATAGATGGTTTTGGCACATGATCAAACTTTCAGTTTCAAAAATATGGATCAAGGTCAATTGAATTCTTTAAATTACCCCATATAGTGTGTGTCTGTCTGAGTGAGTGTGTGCCCAACGACTCTGTCCTGGGTGTATCTGCCCAGCATCCGATATGCCCATCCCCTGGATGTTTCCCCTGGAAACGTTCCCCGTGTCCCTAGTAGAGGATAAAGCAGAAAATAATAGATGGATGGATGGTCTATATAATCTATATTAATCTATATAATACAATTTTAGTGCTCTGACATTCTAGAGGCCAGAGATCAGATGGACCTGAATGGATCTGCAAACTCCAAAAAATGGTTGCACACTCCACAAAGCTAGGTTTTATAAAAGTGATGGTAAAAGAAAAGCATCAAAAACAGGGATTTAAAGGCATGTGGGAAAATTGTTTCATGCTCTTTTGAATGTTCCTAACTTGGCTCATCCCTGATGGAAATAACAATGCTTATCACTCTGCTAGTTTAGAAAAATAAAGCACTGACATTATACATTCTGTCTAATATCATAAACAGATGTTTTGGGCCACAGAAGCAAAAAACATTCGACACTAACTAGTGGATGACATGCTGATATGGTTTGTTTGGATATAGATTTTATTGCTTCCTCTCTCTGATGAGAAGCATTTATTCTGTGTTTTGCCCTTAAAGTGACATAATGACAGTAATATGCTGCTTACATGCAGATATTTAAAAAGGAATTGACACTCAGATTAATGCATGAGGCGCCAATAACGTCTGAAATTAAAACACAAGTCATACAGTATTAGTTTGCTATGCATATTTAACACTTATTAAACTGTCAACTAGCCAATTTGCATATTTTCTTTGATATACAATGAAAACTAAAATTCCGTGACTGTTATTAAAAATTAGCTTTCATTTAGAACTTTCCATTTTTACCATCATTTTAACAAAATTTTTGAATTGGACAAGTGAGTCAGTAGTGGTCAGCACATCCACCTCTCAGCGCTGGGGATTTAGGTTAAAATCCCAATCTGGTTGGAGTTTACATGTTCTCCCTGTGTGAACGTGGGATTCGTCCGTGTTCCTCCCACAGTCCAAAAACATAGTGACACAAGTATTACAATTAAACTGTTAAAATAATAAGATAAGATGACATGGTATTTCAGAATTTATTAGTATTTGATATGTTCTTCTATGGGCGGCACAGTGGCTTTCCTCTCAGTGCTAGGGATTCCCATTTCGAAGCCAAATCTGGGTGGATTGTCCATGTTCTCCCCGTGTCCGTGTGGGTTTCTCCGGGTTCTCCACTTTCCTCCCACAGTCCAAAAACATGGATTCTCCAAATTGCCCCATATAGAGTGTGTTTGTCTGTATGAGTGAGTGTGTGCCCAGTGATAGATTGGCACCCTGACCTGGGTGTATCTGCCCAGCGCCCGAGCGTCCTCCTCTGGAATGGCATGGAGAAACCCCCCCCAATGACCCTAATAGAGGATAAAGCGGAAGGTCCCAGTAAAGGACATTCCATGACTGTCAACACTGTCTTCACTTTTGTGGCCTTCACGTTCTGTTTCATTTATTTATTCATTGTAATTTACTTTATGGTTAAAGAAAACTAGTTTAACCAACATTGGAATATCCAAACACATGCAGTTAATGCTTGTTTCCATACCTGATGATCATTCAGTAGCATCATTTGGCCGTCTGTGTCCACATAGATTTTTGGATTGCAAATGTAATTTTCAAAATGACTGCATGAGAACCAGTCTTGACATCCTGTTATTTAAAAAATGAACAGAATACAGAGACTATCATAAACAATGATTCTCTTTACGTACTTTAACGTGATATAAAGTTCATTTTAAGTTGAGTATTTTTAAGTATTCGAATCTGCAGTATGTTATGTACGCTGAAGTTTGTGACAGTCAGCAAAAGATTTGTAAGATAAACAATCCCTCAACCTGCTGTAACTGGCACCTCCAGATGAAACTACTGTCGGAAGCCATTTACATAGAAATGAGCTTATGTTCAGTGAATAGTGACAAGAGGAGGACAGTATCGCCAAATATTTCATTAACTACAAGATTACAGAAAATTCACAATAGAAAGTGACCACCTCAGCAAACACAAAAAGAAATATAGATTGGTGTAATATGTACAGACACCGAATTACTAAGTAGCATTTCTGACATCCCATTCTAAGTTGGACCGCATTTGCAACTGTAACACCTTTCAGTCTTCCACAAAGACTTTCCACAAGATTATGGAATGCTTCTGAAGGAGTTGTTATTGTTGAATGAAAGGGCAAGCAATGTTCTGGTTCGTTCCAAAGCTGTTTAATGAGGTTAGGGCCAGGGCTCCATGCAGGTCAGTCAAACTATTTTACACCAAACACACTGAGCCATGCTGGACATTTATGGATTATATGCAGTGGGTTCAGTCATGCTGAAACAAGAAAATAGACTTTGATAAATACAGTTGTACAAAATGTTTGGCTAGTGGTGATGAGATAATGAGATAATACAACTAAATACAGTGAGTAACAGCTGTATCCAAATACTTTTGTCCATTTGATTTTGAAAAGAGGTTCTCCAGGTTCCTCTTACAGTCCAATGGCATGGATTCAACATAAATTGGCGACTTTAAATTTCCCCTATATAGTGTGTGTGTCTATGTAAGTGAGTGTGTTCACTGTAATGAATTGGTGGCGTTTGGGTGGATCTGCCCAGCACCTATAATGCCTCGCTCCCATCAGTGACCTCAGTAGTGGATTAAGTAAAAGATAATGAGATAAGACATATATACCTAGAGATCTAGAGAGAGTATGAGATACATATACAGAGAGAGCTCTACCATATAGTCAGCTCAGCGTGAGCTTGCTTCACTAATTTGCTCATTAGTGATGCCCATATGCACAAAGGTTTGTTGTGTTGACACAGCCAGACTCATTTTATGAAGTGGAAAAAATGTGAAGGCTTCACAACTCTTGAATGTTATTTTTTTTCTGGTTATTTTTAGAGGGAGGGAATAGTCAAAACATGCATGCACTGAAACCTTGGAAACAGTAAAAATGAAAAACCAAAATGTCAGCTAAGCGCAAAGTCTGTGTAATTTTACAGCTTTGTAAAGCATATTCCAAAGTAAGAGGCTTGTAAATTTCACTCACTCTCAATATTAAGTTACTTGTCTTCCAGTCTAACACTAATCCTGTTTAGTCTTATATAGAGACACTTCCTGACAACATGATTTTGAGAATCTTGGTACAGATATCAGATATCATATATCATTAGATAAAACATTAAAATTATTATATTAATACCCAATTAACACCCAAATGGATTCTATATTATGATTCTGTCTAGAGAAGGCATCCTGGCCTCTTATCTGCAAATCCAAAGGGTTTGGTGTGAGCCACTGTGCTGGCCACTACTATAAAATATCACAGGATGTGTTGAATTATTTGTCATTGGTCAACCAAGAGGCATAAACGACTTAAATACCTGACATAAGTAAGCAGAAAAACTGTAGTATTGCAGAATACTGGTATTTAATTTTAAATTTAAAAATTGCTGGGATACAAGTTGCTTCAACTTACTGTTTAAGCTTCAGTGTCAATTTGGATTTTCACAGAGTACTCTCAGTCTACTTGTTTCCCATCAGCTCCTATTAGCATGATAGTAGTTGGATAGACTACTATACTAAATTAAGTCTAAGAATCAATGATGCTCTGCAATATACTGACTCCAGATTCAGCGTGATCCTCAGGATGATGTTTTTTGATGAGTATGCATTAACCCATGGGCTCATTTGTTGCATCATTTTTCTTACATCAACAGAAATTCATTGAACACTTTCCCCCAAGTGCCAAATACTCACAAGAAGTGTAAACATTGACTTCCATTTCCTGAATTAAAGTCCCTCTCTTGCTCAAAGTCAGAAATAGAAAATGATTAGGGCAGAAAAAATTAGCATCTCATTGTTTGCACAACAAACAAATGATAAGACTTGTAAAGCAATCAGACATGATTAGAATAAAGGTTACCATTAATGATTGGTGTCTGACAACAAACAACACAGCAGAACCCAGGCTGGCATTTTCCATGCAGAGCTGCACAAAACATACAGAAAATACACAATGGCATGAAAAGATGCATCCTGCTGAGATTGGATTCCATCAAAATGCTATAAATATCATGAATGCATTACAACTTTAGTGTCCATTTGCCACTTCTTATTTAGATTTTACAATGCATTAAGAAGCTGTCAGGATGCTGTTGTGTAAGAGATAAAGGTTTGGCAAGTAATGGCTAATTTATCATTGACTGTTTTTAATTTTCATTGGTCAATTCACAAGCCTGCCAGAGACTGCAGTATCCTCCAGCCAAAATCTTATCAGACCCACAACATACACTGTAAATCACAGCTCGGGTCACCTTTTCTTTTAGCTTAATGCCACTTTTACATACAGACTTTCTTTTTGTAAAACTTTTGCTTTTTGATTATTGTGTAATTTGTGTCTAATTATAATTCTTTATGTCTCCAGAGAAACTGCTACCGACTCAGTAAACTCCGTGTAATTGATTTGGCTAAATGACCACAAATGAACATAACGTCAGTGTGCATTTATCACAGTGCTGAAAAGAAAAACTTAAATACACAAGCCACACAGTTTCCGGAGACTTACTGAAATAAGTAATCCATGCCTGTAATGAAGTGCTTTCCCAGTACGATTAGCTGCCAGCAGTTATTAAACCAAAGCAAAGAAGGATGCTGCTGATGAAATGCTTACGGTTCTTTAGTCTAATTAGGTCGTCACATTGCAGCTCGTGATCTATACATTCTCTCGTTCTCTCTTATTTTTTGCACAGCTGTTCATTCCGCTGCTTTTAAAAACAGTCTCCAAGTAACATTCCACTCCAATAAACATACACATTCAGTACAGGACGAATTTAAAACATTGAAAAAAAATTCTGATTAAATTCCAGGCTAACAGGAAAGTCCATGAGCAGTTACCCAATATATATTACAGGATATTGTACATTGATTCAGTTCATGATTTATTCTAATGGAAGCGATGAACCTTATCCTGGTTCTCAACATGGATATCCTGGACAGGTCACCAGTCCCTTGCAGCGCATACACACACATACAAAAACACATTTACATCTAGTGATGTTCTTAGTTAAATGCCAAAAACCAAGCACAGGTCTATTGCAGGGCAGAAACTTGGAGCAACATGGTTACACATCCTTTCTATTACAGGGCATGGCATGCAGTGTGGGCATGCCAGACCCAACCACATGAGACAGAACCACAAGAGACAAATAAAAGTTTAAAAGGTTTGAACCATCATAACAAAAGATTTAGTTTTTTAAAATAAGACAATAAATTGTCTATGTGCATGTGTCCATTCAGGATAGATGATGCTTTAAATGTAGACGTGACCTCTACAAACTGAAACCTACAACAGGGAGCCCGCTGGTCTTGCAGTTGGACAACTATAATGACATTTTTCTCAAAAAATGTGCCCACCCTACAAAAAAATTAAACAAAATTCAAAAGTGGTGTTAACCAAATTAAATTACCAGCTGCGTTAAACATGCTAAGACACTAGGAGGATCCAATCCAACCTAGCTGATCCTGTAGCAGAGCTCCACCCATGGGGGACAACTGCTCCACCACTCCTCTATTTAAGGGGGAAAGAGCTCAGATAAATGCCCCCCTGGGTTCGTGTTTTGGCCGGCACCACCGCGACTTACTGAGTATGTGACTAACGACGCAGTGTGACCTACGGTTACCCAGTAATCTTGGGGACATGGCACACTACTACAATCTCCGGGGGATAGCCAACATGATCAGGACAGCTGCCAAGCCTATTAACCAAACATAAACGTACAATACGTGCTAAGAAAATCGCTCAAGGGCTTCTCCAATTTGAAGGACGTCTACACTCATCTTTAAGGAGCTACTTAACTGTGAGACCCTGGGACTGATGTTATTGGCCTCAGGTGCACATGCAGGTGTAACGAATCACAGATGAATTTGACTGCCTCATGCTAACCACAGAACACAGAGTGTAGATAGAGGGAAAAAAGCTTCTAGTTACAGTAAACTTTCACAACCAGGGGTAATTTGCTATTCTAGTGTAATTACTATATTTTTTAAGTGTAAAAGCAAAACCAGAGATTACAAACTAGACATGCAAACTACACAGGGTATATTTTGAAGTCCCTGTCTGTGATTTAAACCCAGCACCTTAAACCCAGACATCACAGTTTCATGAAAACTGATTTACAGAGAAAATCCTTTGGGTCTTTGGGTCATTTTCACCATTTCATAATTAGATTTTTATTTCAAAACACCTAATTATCTTATCTTAGTACTAAAATCACTTAATAAACTAAAGCTGTTCTTGATTCTAACCACGTCCTAAGAGCATAAACATAAAAACAGTACAAATACAACAAACTCCCAACAGACTTAACCTCAAATTTAGCTTATTACTACACAACATACTGTAAAATTACATACATATAAATAAAACCTATAATTACTGATACAGTCAATCCCTTTATTCATTTCAAAAACACATCCCCCAAGTGCTACAGAGTCAATAAATATTAAAGAATAGACGTTAAAAAAAAACATCAAAGCAAAGCTGCTGTATTTACCTGCAAGTGACTCGGTGGACATGCTTTCTTGTCTGTCCATTGCTTCTCGATGTTTTCTCCTCCAGTGGATGAACAGCAAAGGCTGGAGTGTACTGGCTCTCTGTGTTTGTGTTTGGGTGTGTGTGTGTGTGTGTGTGTGCCTCACAGCTATTGGCAGGCAACTGAAGCACACTTTATAGAGTGGTGATTTCATTTTTTTTTTGCCTCTTTCCAATAGTCGCTCACCATTCCTTCTTCACTTAAACACATACACTTTGGAGGTAACCTAAGGTTGATTACGAGGTCATGTGTATAAGTTACGATAATGGGTACAGAACGTAAAATCATGCATCAAGAGAGGTAAAGCAAAAAAATAAAAGATTGATTGATCTACCTAGCCTATAATAATAATTATTTTAAATGGCTCAGCCAATCAGATTTAAAGACTGGAACCATTTAAGGACCAGTTTCTTCATATATATATATATATATCTTATATATATATATATATATATATATATATATATATATATATATATATATATATATATATATATATATATATATATATATATATATATATATATATATGAAGAAACTGGTTCTTAAATGGTTCCAGTCTTTAAATCTGATTGGCTGAGCCATTTGTCCAGCCATGCCATTATTGACGTTAATGCATACCTCTGAGCACTTCACATTCGGATCAGTTTGTGATATACAACACATTATTGTAAATCATAAAGTACAGATTAATATAAACAGCGATCCGATTCCTGATGAGCGCTAAACCTCTTTTGGTTGTTTTTTATAAAAACAGTAATGTGTTCAGTAATTAAGCCACTAGATGGCAGTGTTTGATTGTTAGAGACACTGGAATCCTGTTACTCAGAGATCACTGTTCACTTTAAAAAACAGACTAGATTACCTCTCCGGATCCGGTTTCTATTTTCAACTATTTTGCACTACACTATTTTTTACACTACAGTACACTACATTTAAAATATTAAAAGTATAATATTTAAAGTATTAAATAGTGCTTCATATAAATGTACATATTTAAAGATTTTATCATGCGCCACAATCTACGTTTTATTCTCCCCACCTGTTATTGTCTGTATGCAGCTTACTGCATGTTGTAACCCAAATACATATGAGAAATGAGTCTCTAAATTGGATAAACTATATATATAGACTCGAAAATTGCCATCTTTAGCAACCACCACTGTGATAATGTCCTGGTATATTGCTTTTAATCATGAAATCTATTATTATAGGTTAGAAAGCCCTTGAAAAACATAAATCATACTGTGTAACAAATGCCTTACAGATCTTCAGATGAATGATTATTCAAATATTACAAAAAATGCTACGTGTGTAATCTATTGTAGCTATTGTTAAGATGCGTCTGACATGCTCATCCTCAAGAGACTTACAATTTAATTAAAAGCAAATAAAAATTCTAAAACTCTATGACTGTTTACTCATAAAGCACTGTGGCATGCTTGGTGAAAACACAAAATATCAGTAGAACACAGTATACAGCATGACATCCAACTATTAACTAATAACTACTGATACTGAAGTATGTATCAGTAGTTACCATGCCCTGTTACCATGGTAGCTCAGTGGTTAGGGCATTGGGCTATCAATCTGAAGGTTTGGGGTTCAAATACCAGGCCCACTGAATTTACCAATGTGGGTTCTTGAGCAAGGCCCTTAACCCTCATTGCTCCAGGGATGTTGGGATGTGATTAACACTGTGCTCACCTTTGGATAAAAGTGTCTGCTAAATAACCAAATGCAATGCAAATACAATGTATTAGATAATGTTCATATATTATAAATTTGTAAACGCATATTTAAATATGATATTGTTCAATTAAAACAAAAATAATATTTTAATTATGTTTTTACATTTAACTGAACATAATAACCAATTGACTATGATATTACCTATTTATACTAATCACATTAAATGCTGTGTCCAGTGATGGATTGGCACCCTGTCCTGGATGTACCTGCCCAGTGCCAAAATGTTCTCCCCTTGATGGGATGTTTACACAAGAGCAATCAAGGGCATATATGGACACTGAATCCATCCATCCATCATCTTCCACATAATTTTATACTAGGGTCCATGGGGTTACCATGCCCTGGGGATTGGTTGCCCATGCCTATCCAGGGGAGAACACCCAGATTAGGGCAGATACACCCAGGACAGGGTGCCAATCTATCGCTGGGCAAACAAGCAAACACATACACACACATATACACACACATACACAAACACACACACATATAGGGGCAATTTAAAGAAGTTAATTTACCTTGAATTCATGTTTTCGGAGTGTGAGAGGAAACCAGTGAACCCTGGGAAAACCCACACAGACACAGGGAGAACATGGAAACTCCATCCAGATCAGAATTCGAACCTTAATCCCCAGCACCAAGAGATGAACATGCTAACTACTAAAGCCACCATACCACACTGCATGTTATTATACATAACGAAACTATAGCGTAAATTAAAGCACAAAAACTATTTAAATTAATTGTCAAATTTTTGCTTCTGAACTGGTAACCAAGGTGGACCATAAATCATAATGGGACCATAAATCTGTCAGAATCATATTTTGGTCAGGTTTAATGAACGATTCAGTCCAAGATAAATAAGAATCACAGCATGACTTGAGACTTTAAAAGTGTTAGCTGCCAAAGTGAAGGCCATTTAAAGCACAGTGTGCCATGAATTCACAACTACATGAGTTATTAAACAATCAAAAATAGTTTAAAGAGAATATGAATTCTCAGAAGTCGTTAGTATAGATGAAATTCTTATGCAGACTCAGTGTAGTGCTGCTTTAACTTTCTTCATTTCATATGCTGAAAGTGTATATTCTTTCTGACAGGCCATTTCTGAATTATTAAATGATGCACATGAATCAAAAGTGGATAAAAGACAACATTTCATTAAGACGTTATTTCTTATTCTCTTTTTATTATAAGAAACATTGATATCAGATATACCTTTTGTGTATCACCTCAGTATTTTTTATTATATATAAATATATATAATATTATATATAAAATAATATATATTATATATATATATTTTTTTTTTATTTATTTATTTATTTTTATTTTTATATATATATATTTTTTCATCTCATCTTATATCATAATTAATCCTCTACTTGGGTCCCCTGCCCATGCATGCACTGGCCAAATACACCAAGGACAGTGTGAAATTTGCCCTCTTACCCATCCATCATAGGGCGCACACTCCCTCACACAGACACACACACACCCACTATTACTAGCATGATTCTTACTATGGGGCATTTAAAATAGAGGTAATGTAGAGCAGCCAATTCACCTTAAATCCATATTTTTAGCCTGTGGGAGGAAACTGGAGAACCTGGAGAAAACCTATACGACACAAGGAGAACATGGAAACTCCACAAAGATCAAGATTTAAACCTGGATCCCTAATGCTGAGAGGTAAAAGTACCTCTAAAGACAATGACATTGAAAATGTGTTGATTTTTGGTTCTCAAAGAACACTTTTAATCACAATTACAATTTATAACAAAGAGCATCATATGTTTTGTTTGTAATGTTTTTGCGAAGTTCTATGCAGGTCTTCATGACCATTTGTTAACTTGATGATGGATTTTATATTTAAGGTTATATAAATTTATATTTGTAAAATTACTTGATTCAATATTAAGTTCTGCAAAACTGACACTGTTATTAATTAGGAACATTTAAAATATTTTTTGGCGGCACGGTGGCTTAGTGGTTAGCACGTTCGCTTCTCAGCGCTAGGGATTCCCGAATCCCCATCTGGGTGGAGTTTCCATGTTCTCCCCGTGTCTGCGTGGGTTTCCTCCGGGTTCTCCGGTTTCCTCCCACAGTCCAAAAACATGGATCAAGTCAAATGAATTCTCCAAATTGCCCCATATAGAGTGTGTCTGTGTGAGTGAGTGTGTGCCCAGCGATGGATTGGCACCCTGTCCTGGGTCTATCTGCCCAGCGCCCGAGACGTTCTCCCGTGGATGGGCATGGGGAACCCCACCACGACCCTAATAGAGGATAAAGCGGAAGATAATGAATAAATAAATAAAATAATTTTTATATTTTGCAGATTCTACACATTCTTCAACATTAGCATTGAGTCAGGTACAATATTTATTCATTATCTTCCTCTTTATCCTATATTAGGGTCGCGGTGGGGTCCCCATGCCACCCAGGACAGGGCGCCAATCTATCCCTGAGCACACACTCACACACACAGACACACTCTATATGGGGCAATTTGGAGAACTCATTTGATTTGATCCATGTTTTTGGACTGTGGGAGGAAACCGGAGAACCCGGTGGAAACCCACACGGACACGGGGGGGGGGAACATGTAAACTCCACCCAGATGGGGATTCGAACCGGGAATCCCTAGTGCTGAGAGGCGAACGTGCTAACCACTAAGCCAACGTGCCGCCCTAGGTACAATATTAATGTTTAAAATTATGTTTGGTTTATATTAAAATTTTGCTTTTTATGGATTTTACATTATGGTATTAAAATCCTGCGATTATTAAAATTCTGTAAGTAGGTAAAAAATTTGCACTCACACAAGACTAAAACGCCTTTATTAATACTTGTAAGTAAATGCTGGCATCTAGTGGTCATAGAAACGACATTTTAATTTTTACAGAGTAACTTTACAGAGGGACTTTAATCATTAACGCATTTAAACTTTTTTTTGATAAGAGACCATCTGATGGATAGAATTTCTATTAGGCTGGTGGTTTTGCAGTCCTGCCAGGATGTAACCACAGCTTATTAAGCACATTTAGAGGGACTTTCACTGAATCGTTTGCCAAAATTAACATTTGATGATTTAGACAGTCTGTGCATTGCAGTCCTGCACTGTCAACGCTGCCCAGCCACTTTAGAAAAACTAACCTCACACTGAGCCTTGGTCCTCACAAGGTTTTTACCTTTTAAAACAAAACACATACATCTTATTTCATTATCCTCTGCCTTATTTTTCACTAGGGTAATAGGGGTTTTTCCTATGCCCATCCAGGGCAGAATGTGTACTGTAGGGTGGACCCAGAAATCTGTTTGCCACTCAGTGCTTAGGATCCAGGTTCGAACCCCAATCTGGGTTGTGTTTCCACATTCTACTCGGGTTTCCTCCCACAGTCCAAAAACATGGATTTAGGGTAAATTGGGTGTTCTAGGTTAAGGAACCAGCCTTGCGAACTGAAGGTCCCTGGTTCGATTGTGGGTCCCACCAAGTAGTATGGCTAAAGTACCTTTGAGGCAAGCACCGAACCCCAATTGCTCCCTGGGTGCTCTATACAGGACTGCCCAACGCTCTGGGCACGTGTGCTCACTTCACTCAATGTGTTTCATCAGTGTGAGTATATGTGTGTGTTTCACTGCACTGCAGATGGGTTAAATGTGGAGAACAAAGTGTTCTGTGTGTAAACACACTAGGCAATATAGATAATTCCATCTCTTATTATTTTATCACTAACATGCCCCTATATAGTATGTGCATGTGTGTATGTGTATGTGTGTGTGAGTGTAATAAATTGGCACCCTGTCCTGAAGCAAAACGTGCTCCACTGGATGAGCATGTGGAACCCCAGTAAAACCCTATTAGAGCATTAAGCTGAAGATAACAAGCAAAATATTCAAAAAATATTTTTTTTAAAAATCACCACTATATCATGTTAAATTACTTTATCCTATTTCTCGTTTTATTTAAAAAATGATAAAGAACAAATTTTTTTTATCAAAATGGGCAATTTATTCTTATAAAACCAACTTAATTCATTGGCACTAATTAGTTTATTAATTGGTAAATTTAAGGTTGTTAAATGGTAAGTTGGTAGGTTTCAGCTTAATTGGATAATGGAAAATGGGTAAAATAGCATTTGCAAACTTTTTACCAAACACACAGACAAGCAGATGAAGCTAATTTAGGGGTGGTAATAATAATAATAATAATAATAATAATAATAATAATAATAATAATAATAATAATAATAATAATAATAATAATAATAATAATAATAATAATAATGGCGGCACGGTGGCTTAGTGGTTAGCACATTCGCCTCTCAGCGCTAGGGATTCCCGGTTCGAATCCCCATCTGGGTGGAGTTTCCATGTTCCATGTTCCATCTGCCCAGCGCCCGAGACGTTCTCCCCTGGATGGGCATGGGGAACCCCACCGCGACCCTAATAGAGGATAAGCGGAAGATAATGAATGAATGAATGAATAATAATAATAAAATAAATATAATAATAAAAAGGCGGTGGCTTAGTGGTTAGCACGTTCTCCTCTCAGCGCTAGGGATTCCCGGTTCGAATCCCCATCTGGGTGGAGTTTCCATGTTCTCCCCGTGTCTGCGTGGGTTTCCTCCGGGTTCTCCGGTTTCCTCCCACAGTCCAAAAACATGGATCAAGTCAATTGATTTCTCCAAATTGCCCCATATAGCGTGTCTGTGTGAGTGAGTGTGTGCCCAGCGATGGGTTGGCGCCCTGTCCTGGGTCTATCTGCCCAGCGCCCGAAACGTTCTCCCCTGGATGGGCATGGGGAACCCCACCGTGACCCTAATAGAGGATAAAGCGGGAGATAATGAATGAATGAATGAAAATAAATAAATATAATAAATATAAATATAATAATCAAAGGCACGGTGGCCTCTCAGCACCAGGGATTTCCATATAGCGTGTCTGTGTGAGTGAGTGTGTGCCCAGCGATGGATTGACACCCTGTCCTGGGTCTATCTGCCCAGCGCCCGAGATGTTCTCCCCTGGATGGGCATGGGGAACCCCACCGCAACCCTAATAGAGGATAAAAGCGGGAGATAATGTATGAATGAATAATAATAAAAAAATTGCCAATAATAAATTAGATGAGCCATGAGGATGTTACAGATGAAAATGTGGTATAGGAACAATAAATGTGCATAACTAATTTCAGAGGGCGGCATGGTGGCTTAGTGATTATCATGTTCTCCTCTCAGCACTAGGGATTCCCGGTTCGAATCCCCATCTGGGTGGAGTTTCCATATTCTTCCCGCGTCCGCGTGGGTTTCCTCCGGGTTCTCCGGTTTCCTCCCACAGTCCAAAAAGATGGATCAAGTCAATTGAATTCTCCAAATTTCCCCATATAGTGTGTGTCTGTGTGAGTGAGTTGTGCCCAGCGATGGATTGGCACCCCTTACTGGGAGTATCTGCCCAGCGTCCGACATTCTCCAGTGGATGGACATGGGTAACTCCCCCCTCCCCCCGCGACCCTAATAGAGGATAAAGCGGAAGAAGATGGATGGATGGAACTAATTTCAGAACTTATTCAGTAGAATTTAATATTTATCTATTGCAGAACCTGAAAGTCTGCCAAAATCAATCTAAGGACCATTTTAATTAACTAGCGGCGTAAGCATTATAGACATTACGGTACAGTTGCATTGGCCTTTTGACTACAATACCCATAATGCACAGGGCCGGGTAAACGAACGCGCGTTTTACCTACTGGTGGCTTCAGAAGCGCGAACGAGCGCAGCGGCATCAGCGACTGCGGCGCATCTGCAGAACAGGAGCGGGTAAGCTAAAGCGCGTTATAATGCTGCTGTAGAGCTCTGATTAGTGATTATACCTCGATCTGATAAGTTTAAGGTGAACGGTAATGTGTTACATAAGCGTGACACATAGATAAAGGCCAGTTAGAAGGACAGGAGTGATGGTAGCATCGTGCAGTTGACAGGTCGAAGCGGACTTCTCTACACTTCTACCTAACGGACGCTGACACTTTCACTGCGGGAAATCGCTGCGTATGCAATTTAGATTCATTGACTTTTTTTTAAATACTTGTCTTTGGAGTTGTTTTTTGACGTGTTGACCTATTTGAGATCCTGCGGTAAGCGGTTTCAATGAAGCGTTATGAATTATGTACACAGGACAATGAGGTCACGCTGTTCAGTCGTTACGTCAGTTTGACGTCACTGCTCCGAAAAGTCTAAACCTGCATGCCAGGTTCATTGTGACGAATGTATATTCCTAAGGTTCATTGTGACGAATTAAATAACCGTGTTAGAGATTAAACAGATAGGAAACTGTTTATTCTTTATGTTTATTCCAACTGTTTGTTGTTTCCCTCTGAGATAAATAAAGTATTCTGATTCTGAATAAAAAATAAACCTGTTACTTAAATTTAGACATTAGAATTAACAATGTAAGTACGGTGGTCATGAATGGTGACTTGGACTGTTTTCATACTACAGGCACCTTTAGAACATCCATCCATCCATTATTTTCCGCTTTATCCTCTACTAGGGTCGCGGGGGTATGCCCATCCAGGGGAGAACGTTTCGGGCGCTGGGCAGATACACCCAGGACAGGGTGCCAATCTATCACTGGGCACACACTCACACACACAGACACACTCTATATGGGAAAATTTTGGAGAATTCAATTGACTTGATCCATGTTTTTAAACTGTGGGAGGAAACTGGAGAACCCGGAGGAAACCCACGCAGACAAGGGGAGAACATGGAAACTCCACCCAGATTGGGATTTGAACCTGGAATCCCCTAGTCCTTCAAAACATACATGGTAAAATATAATCCTTTATATTTAAGATAAGATGAGATAATTATTTGTCCCACAATGTGGGAAATTCCCATTTCTCAGCTGCAGAAGTGACAGTAATTGGGAAAGTTATAGATACATCTGTGTGTGTGCCCAGCGATGGATTGGCCCAGTGTAAGTGTGTGCCCAGCGATGGATTGGCCCCTTGTCCTGGGTCTATCTGCCCAGCGCCTGAGACGTTCTCCCCTGGATGGGCATGGGGAACCCCACCGCGACCCTAATAGAGGATAAAGCGGGAGATAATGAATGAATGAATGAATTACTCAAATATGTACATGGTATATAATACAGGGAGAGATGATATGAAAAACAGAATTGCACAGCAATAAAGTATTGCCCATATGATTAGAAATGAAATGAAATTGCTATTGCAGAAAAACAACAGATTGCCTAGCAAAAAACTATATTGTACATATAACAATAGAATGTTTATTGCACGGTGTTTAGTCAGTTTGGTGGTGAGCAGTTACTGTGAGCAGTGCTGACTGTACAATTGTACAATTTATAAACTGATTTGTAAATATACCATAGTAAACCTCGACTCATCTAATTATCTTCTGCTTAATTCTCAATTAGTGTTGCGAGGTTCCCTCATGCCCATCCACGTTTCAGACACTGGGTAGATACATCTATTGATCAACTGGATCAATTGGTGACAAAAGTTAATCATCAGTTTGGGAAAAGGAAAGCGTGAGTTAATGCTCACAGTGCCTATTTCCATCAAGACTATTAGTTACTAATGGTAACTAACAAAAACATTGTCATATCATCTTTCTCTCAATCTAATACAGGGGATGCGGAGCTGTTCCACATGCCAATTCAGAGGACAACATTTCAGGCACTGCTCATATACACCCAATACATCGCTAGAGAAATACACACACATACACTATATATATAGAGGGAAAGTTATATATGGGGCAATTTAGAGCAGCCAATTTACCTTAAATCCATGTTTTTGGGTTGTGGGACAAAATAAGAGAACCTGGAGGAAACCCACGTGTAAAAGAGGAGAACATGAAAACTGCACTTTGAACTTGGATCCCCTGTTCTGCAACAAGGGCCATCCATGCTCTCTCCCTATTGGCATGAGTGATGCAACTTCTGCTTTACAGGCCACTCTGAGAAGTGCGTGGGTGGGACAAGGGCATCCTCACCAGTGAAAGCATGGTCAGTGCACCACTGGGTCACGCTCAGAAAGCAACCTTTTTGCACGCGCACAGTAGTAACATAAGTTATTTGTTGTACTTAAATAACCCTTTTAAAATTTGATTTGTCTCATGTGGTTGGGTGTGGCATGCATCCATATATTCCTGGGTGTATCTGCCCAGCACTCGAAACGTTCTCCCCCGGATGGGTAAGGGGAGCCCTCTTGCAAACCCAGTAGAGGATAAAGTGAAAGATAAAGGGAATATATATATATATATATATATATATATATATATAGAGAGAGAGAGAGAGAGAGAGAGAGAGAGAGAGAGAGAGAGAGAGAGAGAGAGAGAGAGAAAGAAAGAGAGAAAGAGAGAGCAATTGATTCACATTACATGTCATTATTAATAGCCACCACAATGTTTTTTACAATCTTCTGCATTCCTTACACTGTATGTTCTGGCTTGCTGTGTGTGGGTTAAGTTGCCTTTTAGGCAAATCCTTATTAATAAAACACTGAGTATCCTTGTTAAATTATCCTGGTACCTACGAAAACACGCTGCATGAGCACAAAAAATGCTTGGGTGGTAAATCTTTTCCTCAGAAGAAGCACAAGATGGTGTTCACCCTACTTCATTAAAATTGATCATGATATAAAGCCAAAAAGACTTTCTTTAGTTTCTGGCAATTGAATGAAGTCTCATGTGAACTGTACTAATACCCCGGTGGTCATTAGTTTTTATTTTATTTATTTATTTATTTTACCTATGGCTGATCTAGTACTAGTAGACATTATACCTACCTGTTTCTACATACATAGTTCAAAATTCAGTCTGGATTATTACCAACTTACAGTTTTTCGCTTTCTCTCTCTCTGATGTGCGTGCTCCATATAGTTAATTAGATCTTTTACTTTCTCAGGCCAAGCCCTACAAGAAGTAGAAATAGCACAAAGTATGTCACATGCTTGTTTTGTCAGGGAACCATGCTGTCCTAGTTGAAGCTTTTCAACTTATATTTTGTAAAAAGGTTATTTTCAGGTTGCAAATGTTATATAATATTCAAAAAACCTAAATAGATTCATGGTTTTCTAAGATACTAAAGATTTGAGATTTACAGTCTGTTACTCAAATGACAGCTTTACCCCTTTTATACATTTTGTAGTGGTATGGCTACACGGGTAAATCCAAACTAACACAAAACTAACAGTTCAGATTTTTCTCTTTACCTTTTGGTTGTGAAAGAATAAAACATTAAAATAATGTGGAGGAAATTACTTAGTCCAGGCGAGGCCATTATCCAGCAGCAGGAAGCTAAGTCCCACCAGCTTCAAAAAGTCCAATAAAAATATTGGTATTGGTAAATTATTATTAATTTGAGTTATTACCAACAATTAACAAAGCAAGGTCACATTTTTCTGGATTGTTTACAGTAGAATGCAGCTTTGTAATAAATAATAAAAGCTGAGTTGAGGAATCTGTCTTCTAGTCTGCTTTCTGCTCCAGGACACGTTAAAGCATCATTATCAGAAAGCCCAAGTGTACACACAGGGAATGGCATGGTCATAAAGAATCTTTAGCCTCTTAAACACTAGGGCTGGCTTGAGTGTGACAGAAACATGGATGCTGCGTTCTTATTGGTGGAGCAGGTGCAAATGTGGAGAAACTACATTTTTCAATAGGACATACCCATTGCACCTGATTTATACGATGCCTTTACATTCAGCACAGTATGTATTTTCTGTAACATTACTAATGTGCTTTCAAGATGATTAACTGTTTGTTAAAAAAAAAAAAGGTTTCTGTTTTATCTTGGGCATTTATAATGGCAGCGTAATGGTAAGCACATCCGTCTCTCAGTGCTGGGGATCCAGGTTTGAATCATGATTTGGACGTTTTTATGTTCTCCCTGTGTCTGCACGGATATCCTCCGGATTCTCTGGTTTACTCCCACAGTCCAAAACCATGAATTCATGGTAAATTGGCTATTCTAATTTGCCCCTTTATAAAATTTCACCAACATAGGGTGTTTGTATAATTGTGTGTGCCCAGCAATAGATTGGTGATCTGTTCTGGGTCCTAAACATTTGCTTTTGGATGAACATGAGCAAGGCAGTGGTTAGCACCTTCGCCTCTCAGTGCTTGGGATTCCCGATTCGAATCCCAATCCATGTTCTCCCTGTGTCTGCGTGGGTTTCCTCTGGGTTCTCCGGTTTCCTCCCACAATCCAAAAACATGGATCAAGGTCAACTGAATTCTCCAAATTGCCCCATATAAAGTGATTTTGTGTGTCTGTGTGAGTGAGTGTGTGCCCAGCGATAGATTGGCGGCCTGTAGATTGGCGGCGATAGATTTTGCAGAATTTCAGTGACAGAGAAACCTTTTAGTGATTTGAAATAAAGATTCATGATTTAAAACTGACAGCTGTTGAAACTTTCAGCACTGTAAACCCTTAACCCAACTATAAATGTAAATGTAATAGGTTCAGAAAGTCATGTTGGGTGTGTAAGATATTGAATAGCCCTGACCTCAACCTCAATCTCAAGCAAACCTATGATGGAAAACATGAACCAGACCTTCTTCTACGGTCTGGTGTCACAAATACTCACCTGTTGGTCAAAATATTTCCAAAAAGTGTGCCACAACATTGTATTGTACTTTTTATTGTGGATTTTCTGTAATTTGATACATCCAATGTTGATGTAACAGTTTGGAACACAGTTCTGTACTGATATAACT
>JAFMOD010000804.1:171336-183286 GCA_019802435.1 Corydoras maculifer | reverse complement strand
TATATATATATATATATATATATATGTGCATGTATACAGACATTGAGTCTTCTCTCATCAGGTTTTTTCAACAAAGACATATACACATGACTTCTTAGTCCCAAAAGAGCAAATAACGAAACACTATACTTGTGCACTTTTTAATAATTAAGATGGTAAGCAGTTAAATTGACAGTGCAGGAAGGCGCTCAGCTAAAGTCATTCACTTCATGAAAAACACTGCTGTAAACATTTAAAGATACTTTAAAGATAAAACTTTAAAGATAAAGAATAATGCAATAGACTGCATCGTGAACCCATGGACATTTTTTTTATCTCCTAAAATACACTATATGGAGAAAAGTTTTTTTTTTATTCGATTTAGTATAAAATCAAGCAACAAACTATGGATATTTGTATGCTATTAATTTTGCAAAAGATGTTTGGGGAAAGGCCCTTTTTCTGATCCAGCATGATTGTGATCTAGTACACAAAGCAAGGTCCATAAAGGCATGGTTGGGTGAGTTTGTTGTGGTAGATTGTTCATGGGGATTTCATTGTGATAATTCAGTTAATACAATAAATAAAATAAATTATTTTAATAGTATTATGTGTAAAATAATAAAGAAAATATCAAATACTGGTTTACTATGCTCATATATTAGGCTGTGAAGTGTCTTATTATGACTAAATGGAATATTACGTCTACTGATGCGGAGCAAATGTGGATTGAAATCATAGTAATACGTTTTTGTTCTGATGGTGGTCATGATAGATAGGTGAACAAATAATAGGTAAACAACCTCCAGTGAGCTTTGAAAGTACCTTAGACAGCAAGAAAAACAAATCAGTGACGCTCCGGTTTAATGAATTCTTGTTTCTCACTGGAAGCCCAGATTTCTGAACCGAAGATGAACCCAGTTACCTGGAAAACACATTTATTATAAAAATAAGGTCAAAGGAAAAGCACAATCAACAAAACAGACGAATGAACAGGATTAAAGTAATCATAAACAAATCTAACGATCCAAACCTACGACAGGTTCTTAAACACCAGCCAGTCATCATTTATGGCGCAGTCATAGGCTTGTAGTTAATGAACCAGCGTTGCAGCCTGAAGGTTCCCTGTTCGATTCCCATGTACCGTGGCTGAAGTGCCCTTGGGCAAGGCACCTAACCCCAATTGCTCCCTGGGTAAAGAACTGCCCACCGCTCCGGGCACAGTGCTCACATCAATCAGTGTGTGTATGTGTGTGTTTCACTACACGATGGATTAAATGTGGAGGACTAATTCTTCTGTGTGTAAAGACGGTAGGCTAAATAAATCACTTTTTAAATAGCTAATGGACAGGTAATAAAATATATGGTTTATTAACTGGGGCGGCACAGTCGCTTAGTGGTTAGCAAGTTCGCCTCTCAGCACTAGGGATTCCCGGTTCGAATCCCAATCTGGGTGCCGTTTCCATGTTCTCCCCCTGTCCGTGTGGGTTTCCTCCGGGTTCTCCGGGTTCCTCCTACAGTCCAAAAACATGGATTAAGGTGAATTGAATTCTCCAAATTGCCCCATATAGAGTGTGTTTATGTGAGTGAGTGTGTGCCCAGCAATAGATTGGCACCCTATCCTGGGTGTATCTGCCCAGTGACCGAAACGTTCTCCCCTGGATGAGGATAAAGCAGATATGGATATGGATAAAGATATAGATATGGATGGATGGGTTTATTCACTGTACGTCTCAGTTTAAATTCTAAATAAATTCTGATAGCTGGCAGATCTGCAGGATGAAGCATGTCCACACCAGTCCCATAAAAACATTATTCCAGGATTATTGAGTGACTAAAAAAGGTCCTTCATAGTGCAACATGGTGCAATTAGGTAACTACAAAGTTTACTTAGTCTTTTTGATTTTGGTGCCATATTTATAAGCATAGAACCTGAACTTCCATCAGCTTGATGACACCACCTGTTTTTTTACATAATGTTATATAACGTTCAACTCAAGTGTTGTTTGTTTTTTAACCAGTCTATGATCACACACTGCTACAGCAGGCCCTAATGAGAGCTGGAGGTTGTGAATCATTTTCCCCATTACTCACAGAGGTTGCTGGGTAATGGAGACAATGGGTTAGAGTAATTTTACCACTTAGATTCATGACTTCACTTTCTGACTCCTTTGAGTCAGTGCCTCTCCAGGACTCGCAAATTCAATCTTTTAGAGTTACCAGCTGTTACGGTCCGAGTCCATGCACCTTTGCACTCCACCACCAGTTAAATCAATGAAACCAGAATTTTCCTTCTTGCCCTCCATCTGCAAAAGGCACTTACCTCTCTCCAGAGAATGAGCTGTTCACTTTTCTCATATTACTTTTTCTGTGTCCTATGTTTACACCATGTCAGACCTTCTGTCGCATCTTAGTTCCATTTGGTTTGCATCATTCAAAAATCACTCACAACATTGTTCAGAAATTGGGTTATGGCTGCTAAAATAATAACATTTATTTGTGTATATTTTAATCAGTAAGTAACAATACTCTTTACTTTAAGAAAGATATGGATTTTATTCCCAGTGGAATTCTTTTCTGTAAGTGTGTGTATTCTCCCTGTTTCTGTGATGTATCTCTGTGAGAGCTGGGTTCCTTCCACAGTTCTAACCTATCAGATACTAATTAGTATTTAAGTGTGAGGGGGTACATTAATGTGTCTACTCTGTGAAAGACCAGTGACCACTGAAATTATTTATTCATTCATTCAATGATTATCTCCCGCTTTATCCTCTATTAGGGTCGCGGTGGGGTTCCCCATGCCCATCCAGGGGAGAACGTCTCGGGCACTGGGCAGAAACACCCAGGACAGGGCGCCAATCTATCACTGGGCACACACTCACTCACACAAACACACTCTATAGGGGGTAATTTGGAGAACTCAATTGACTTGATCCATGTTTTTGGACTGTGGGAGGAAACCGGAGAACCCAGAGGAAACACACGTGGACATGGGGAGAACATGAAAACTCCACCCAGATGGGGATTTGAACCGGGAATCCCTAGCATGAGAGGCGAACGTGCTAACCACTAAGCCACCGTGCGCACTGAAATTAACTCCAACAATTTTTTAAGGATAAGCAGTTTGAAAATTTCTTGTAAAATCTCTGTGTCTGAAAGTGATAAAGGTGATAAGGTGAATATTACAAGAATATGTATGTTTTGCCAGCCTTAAAGAAAAGCAGACAGCAAACTGACATCATGCTGAAAGGCAGCAGCACTAAAGCGGCACTGCCCAAAACGGGAGCCCCTGAACGGGGGCGGTTACCATCTTCCCTTTGCAACACCACTTCATCTCACAGCAGCAACCTGTCGCTGATGAAGACGTCACGATCATCCAGCACCATCAGCTCAGACCTGCGGGTTAGCAGGGTAAGAAGAAATAATAACAAACACATAAATATACATTTGTTTTTGTAGATTTTATCAGTTACTGTCACCATGTTATGCAATTTTATAGTTTTATAATTTTATAGTCTAGTCGATTTGTTTATCTGCATGCTTGGTTGATTCACATTAGTCTGTTCTCTGATGACCAAGACCTTCATCTGACCACCAGAGAGCAGGTTTTATTGAATGAAGAGTAATTCTCAACATTGCAGTGATTGCATTAAATGGAATGGTGGAGGAATGCTATTGTTTATTACAAAATGGGTTGTTCTGGTCCTTAAATCTGATTGGCTGAGCCGTTTTCCAGCCGTGACATGACTGACAATAATGCACACTTCTGAGTTCTTCATATTCAAATCAATGCATGAAAAAATTCCTAATAAGCAATTGAATTCTCCAAATATTACCCTATATAGAGTGTGTTTGTGTGAGTGAGTGTGTGCCCAGCGATAGATTAGCGCCCTGTCCTGGGTGTGTGTGTGTGTGTGTGTGTATGTATGTATGTGCGTATGTGTGTCTGTCTGTCTATATATATATATATATATATACATACATACAGTGTGTGTCCAGTGACGTATTAGCACCCTGTCCTGGGTGTATCTGCCCAGCACCCTAAACGTTCTCCCCTGGATGGGTATGGGGAACGCCCCGCAACCCTAATAGAGGATAAGGCGGAGATAATGGATGGAACCTTTCATGTAGTAATCTGACTGATGCTGTGTACTGTAATTTAGACTACACTTAATCGTGTTAATAGTGTTAATATAAAAAATTTCTTAGTTGTGAGTGTATGTGTGTGTGTCTGTGTGCAGCTCAAGAGAGCAAACAGTGATGAGACTTTGGCAAAACCAGCTCTGGGACCATCAGCCACAGCATCTCGTTTAAAGAAGACTATCACTACAGGGGCCATTTCTGAGTTGGCAGACAATCGGCCACGCAGCCTTACAAGTATGAACAAAAAAAAACATCACTACCACCCTCTCACCCATGCATACAGAAGTAACGGGTCTTTGATGTCTTTCCCTGTAATAAGCATATCTTTTACACTATATTATTTACCACAACTTTAATTAGCCACAACTTAAAAACCCATCATTGGATTTATTGTTTTAATGACTCAAATTGGAACAACAACTTTTAAGACAAATTCTATCCAGCTCAGTCAATGAAAAGGAGACAACCGACTTTAACCACTAGAGGGCCTCATCCCCATGTTTACAGTGTTTGCTGCATCTCAACGAACAATGTGCGGCACAGATTTTGATTGTGTTTTTCTTGGACGTCTGTCTGATCCTGGTGTCCAGTAAAGAGGTTTGGGTTTATTTGACTGTGCTGATGAAAGCAAGTTCTTGAATTCATTTCAGTCTGGAAAATGTGACTTCAAGCATCTCATGATGCAAAAGAGAGGAAGCCTTTGATCAATGCGTTATTTATGGTTATCCTCAAAGAAAAAGAAGCAGGATGTAAAAATGCATTGTACTCAACTAAAAGAAACATGTGTTTTTGTTAGAGAATCAATATACTCAGGGGCAGAGTCAGGCTTTTTTAGATGTCTCAGCGTTCCATCACCTGGTCAGCTGGTCTTATACACATGATATACAGACAGAGGTGGGAAGAGCAGCAAAATATTTTTCTAAGTCCAAACAAGTACTGTTTATTCATATCATTCAGGATTGCAGGGGGTGCTTAAGCCTGTTCCAACTCTCACTGAGAGTGATATTTGGGAGACATGTTGCTAGTTGCTATTCAAGGAACACACATACACAAATACAATAACAAACACATTCACACCTAGGGCAATTTCTTGTTGCCAATTTAGTGACTATAATGTTTTTTAATTGTACGTAACCTTAGAGGGGGCGGCACGGTGGCTTAGTGGTTAGCACGTCTGCCTCTCAGCGCTAGGGATTCCTGGTTCGAATCCCCATCTGGATAGAGTTTCCATGTTCTCCCTGTGTCTGCATGTATCTGGGTGTATCTGCCCAGCGCCCGAAACGTTCTCCCCTGTATGGGCATGGGGAACGCTCCCGCGAACCTAGTATAGGATAAAGCGGAAGATAATGGATGGATGGAAACTTAGAGGTCATAACATGGCAGTGGTGTTTGCTGACTTGATCACACAAAGCAGAGCTCTGAAATTTTTAAATCAATATCCATTCCACACTTGATTCTTTCACACTTGATACAGTCTGCTGTACTGTGCCACCTTATGTAAAGTCAGAGATTGAGACATATTTGTTGCTAAAAGGTTAGTTGGTCATCCTCTTATCTGTCATCAGTGCACACAGGACACTGTATACAAGCTGGTGTTTCTAGTTCTGCAGTGTGACTGATGGGGTTTCAAATCTCCAGCAGCACTACTGTGTCTGATCCACTTGTATCAGCATGACCCACACCATCTCATCATGTCCACAGTGTCATCGGAGTTCTAACAATCTTGGTGATGGCCAAGTGGAAGGTGCTAATTACTTGAAAACTGATGGACTATGATATCTAATTGTAACTCTACAAAATGTATCGGTATGGAAAGTAATACTGATAAAATAGACAGTAAGTTTGCAAACAAGGAGGTGCAACTTTTCGTCTGCACACATGTCCGGGTCAAACAGGTGCATGTTATTTACACAGCAATGACAAGTTTCTAAATGAAACTATAACTCTTTTTTTATTTTACTTTATTGCTCGTTAACTTTAAGAATATGGTCTTTTTTTGTTTTAATAAACTGTTAAACTGTCTTTTCATTATTTTTGCCTCTGGTCTTGATTCTGAATTTTTATTCTGGTAAAAAATTACATTCACTAAAAGTTACTACACATTTTTTTGAGCTGTGGCATTTATATTTATATTTTCATTTATTCATTCATTCATTCATTCATTCATTCATTCATTATCTTCCGCTTTATCTTATATTAGGGTCGCGGTGGGGTTCCCCATGCCCATCCAGGGGAGAACGTTTCGGGCGCTGGGCAGATACATCCAGGACAGGGCGCCAATTTATCGCTGGGCACACACTCACTCACACAGACACACACGCATACATGGGGCAATTTTGAGAACTCAATTGACTTGTTCCATGTTTTTGGACTGTGGGAGGAACCCGGAGGAAACCCACGCAGACACGAGGAGAACATGGAAACTTCACCCAGATTAGGATTTGAACCAGGAATCCCTAGTGCTGAGAGGCGAACATCCTAACCACTAAGCCACCGTGCCGCCTATTTTCATTTATATTTTACAAATTTTAATTAAAGTGTAACCGGGGTGTACCTACGCATTCTGGAACATCCATCCATCCATTATCTTCCGTTCCATCCCATACCAGGGTCGCGGGGGGGCTCCCCCATCCAGGGGAGAACGCCCCGAGGGATGGGCAGACACACCCAGGACAGTGCGCCAATCTATCACTGGGCACACACTCACTCACACAGACACACTCTATATGGGGCAATTTGGAACCATGTTTTTGGACTGTGGGAGGAAACCGGAGAACCCGGAGGAAACCCACGCGGACACGGGGAGAACATGGAAACTCAACCCAGATGGGGATTCGAAACGGGAATCCCTAGTGCTGAGAGGCGAACGTAGTTACCAATAAGCCAACGTGCCACCCCATTACGGAACATAGCGTAGCATTTTTATGTTAGTGTAAGTGTATATTTGAATTCTTGTTTTCTGAGAACAATAGCAATGGCTGGATTAAAGTATGAAATATAGCCTTTTGTTTATAAAACACAAACAGATGAATATAGACCGGTCATTTGTCTGTCATGAAGGCTTTTGCTCAGTGTTACCAGCTAAACCCACTGTAAACAGTGCATGGCTGGTTTCATTGCTCTCTCTCTCTGTATCCATCCTTACGTGTATAATATGAGTAGTTATTCCAGATAAAGTAAACTTTCTCACAATTGTGTGAGAAAATGTTTGCCATTTAATTGAATTATCTTTTATCTGAAAGATTTTTTGTTTTGAATTCTATCCAAGCACATATTGCAATCACATAGCTTCTTTGTTGCATGACTTGCTATACAGTTCTAAACTGTCCTGTCAGCAGTAGGACTAACTTTTACAGCAGTCACTAAATCCAGCATTATTTTAGGACTTTATCAGTTTGGGTGTTATGACTAAAATGTAAAAACCTTCATAGAATTCTTCATATCTTTAAGAAATGACAGAAATATTGGTATATATTTGCTAGAATCTTGAGTTTTGCAAATAGTTATATTGTAAATTGACACTGTTGTTGTAAAAAAAAAACAATAATAATAAAACAGGTGACATGGTTGCGTAGTGTTTAGCATGTCCGCCTTTTGTTGCTGGGGATTCAGGTTCCTATCTCAATCTGGGTGGAGTTTCCATATTCCCCCTGAATCCATGTGATCTTTTTACAGTTCCCTTTCACAGTCTAAAAAAATGAATTCAAGGTGAGTTGGCTGCTCTTAATTGCCCCTATATAGTGTCTGTGTGATTGAGTGTGTGCCCAACGATGTATTGGCACCTTGTTCTGGTGTGTATCTGCCTTGTGCCTAAAATGTTCTCCCCTGCATGGACATGGGGAACCCCCCCCCACTCTAGTACATGACTAAGCAGAATTCACATTTGTTTAGCTGTATTTACTTAAATGTAATCAGATAATTAAAACTCCCACTGGGACTGTTGTCTTTTGAATGAAGCCCTTATGATTTAAACGCTTCAAACTTTTTTACAAACGCTTATCAGCCATTTAAAGCCACAAAAGGTCGGAATCTTGGAAGCCACAAATGTAACTTCATAAAAGTTTAATAAAAGTAAAAGCCAGTCTTATTCAAGAACTCGACCCAGATCTGTCCAATTCAGTTCTCAACATTCGTCATCAATATTAATGTTACTACTATTACTTTCGTCTCTAAGCATAAGGAGAAAAAGAGTGCTACACTTACATGCCTTAATGTACTCATATGTCTGCATACTGCTACACTTCTATAAAACACAAATATTAAAAAAAATTCTAATATAAAACTTGGAGTAATCTAAACAACCACTCATCCTTCTCTTCATGTTTGTGGGGTAAATTCCAACCTATTGTTAATAAGTAAAAAAGTTTTTAAAAAAAAACAGCAAAAAAAATTTATATCTAACTTAAACCTACACACGTGACCAATATAATTTTCATTTAACACCCAAATCCTTCCTGCTGTATAGTGGTGTAAAAATATTTAATTTAACATCTAGCTTTTATAAAAAACTTAATGGGGTGGCACGGTGGCTTAGTGGTAACCACGTTCGCCTCTCAGCGCTAGGGATTCCCGGTTCGAATCCCCATCTGGGTGGAGTTTCCATGTTCTCCCCGTGTCCGCGTGGGTTTCCTTCGGGTTCTCCGGTTTCCTCCCACAGTCCAAAAACATGGATCAAGTCAATTGAGTTCTCCAAATTGCCCCATATAGTGTGTGTCTGTGTGAGTAAGTGTATCTGCCCAGCTCCTGAGACGTTCTCCCCTTGATGGGCATGGGGAACCCCCGACCCCCCCCCCCCCCGCGACCCTAATAGAGGATAAAGCAGAAGATAATGGATGGATGGAAAAAACATAATGAATAATTTTATTGCTTCACCATTTTATTTTTACAAAAGCCAATCTTTCTCTCTGTTTCTCTCTCTTTCTGTTTATAAACAGTAACTTTTTTCAGTGTTCAGGCGAGTAAACATTTCAAATGAAGACAATGAATGGAATTTTGATGCTTTTTGTTTGCTTTCTCTTCAAAAAGGAAATCAAAGAAAAAGATTCAAATTCCGTTTTACGTCGAGCAGCTTCTCTGCACTTCAGTGAACATTTTACAATTTTCTACATTACTTTTTACAGTTTTGTTAGATTTAGATATTAGATTTCCTTCACTGCTGCTAAATGATGGAACAGTTTTTCAACACTGTCTGTAAGTCTGAACCACTTAGCATTTAAAAAAAAAAAACATCTCAAAACACATCTCTTCCACAAGCACTTTCTATGAAAAAAAATCTAAAAGCCTGATTGGATAATGATAATGTTTTACACAAGGTTTGACTTGTATAACTTTCATTGGTAAGGTGCGTTGGATAAAAGCATCTGCTAAATAACTAAATATAAATGTATTTATCTTTCTTTAATAATTAGCAAATTCCTAAACTTTATAAATTAATCTTAATTTGCTCAGATTATGTGATGTACTGAATTGTTACAGCTGTTCTGACCAAAACACTTATGTCACTGCAAGCAACAGCAAACCAATGACTCACTCTTTCTCATTTAGAAGATGAGTGAATGGGACACACTAATCATCACTGAGCTGTTTAGAGCTGCAGCCTTGCACTTAATGTGTGCCATACTAGAGCCAATGGGTTACAATTTGAAAAATTCATAATAAAATATTATTATTAAGTTGAAGTAAATCCAAATTTCACACATGGTCAAATTTGATAAATATTCATAAAACAGGTAAATCCGGTCCTAAAATCTGATTGGCTGAACTGTATGTCCAGCCATGACATATTTGACAATAATGCACACCTGTGACCACTTCACATTCGTATCAATAATATACTATATATATATTACTGGGAATTTTTTTCCCAATGTTTTTTTTATAAACTGTGTTCTGTAATTTGGCCAAGGTATTTAATTGTTAAGAAAACCTGTTACTCAGTGATCAGCATTCACTTTAAAAATCAGATAAGATCACATCACGGAAGACCAGTTTAAGAACTTGTTATTTTAATATAGTGTGTTTGTAACAGTTATTGAAACAGTTATTGTTAATCTGCAGGGAATACTCACAAACTATTTGTTCTGAAAGAATCAAAAAGTAAAATGCATTGAAAATAGTAAAATAGTTAAAAAAAATTTTTACTTGCACAATCTGTTCAATGCATCTGGAAAAGAAAAAATAAGGCCAGCAAAAATGATTGCAGATCACTAATTTTGATGATAATGTAACACCTTTAACAGGCCTATTTTTAGGTTTTAAAACTTCTAGTTAAAAAGCAATTACAAAAGTCATTTGGAGTATTACAAGTAATACTTTGTAAGTAATACAATACGAGTATAATAAGTATAATAAGTAATACAATAACTCTTTCAACCATAGCTCTTTCTTTTCGAGCAGATTCATTTATTTTGACTCCCAAAAATTTAAAAGGAAACCTTTACCCAGATTATGGATTGACTTTTGTTTCTCATCATTTTATTGCAGTGGCAGGGGTTTATCTTTATGTCTTTATAATCGGATGCAAAATTAAAGCCGCAGACCATATGGTCTGAGTTTAATGATTAATGTTGACCCAGTAAAGACCATTATTCATTTTACATTAGCATGATTGCATTTCACAATGACTGATCCACACAGACCTAGCACGATGTGTGTGTGGCTATGTGATTGGGAGTTCCATCTCCTACAGCGTAGAGTCAGTAAAATGTATTATCTTCCATATATATATATATATATATATATATATATATATATATATATATATATTCCACATATATTCTATGATAGGGTCCCAGGGGGTTCCCCATGCCTATCCAGGAAAGAATGTTTTAGGTGCTGGGCCAATACACCGAGGACAGGGCGCCAGTTTATCTCTGGGCACACACTTACAGTACTCACACAGACACATCCATGCTTTTGGACATTGGGAGAAAAACTAGAGAACCCAGAGGAATCCCAATCCTTTATTTTTTGAGAGTTTCGAAAGTGACATTTTAGCTAACAAAATGTTTTTGCTGGGAATGGTAAGCACATGCGTAGCGTAGTGTCACATCCACTTTACCTTCTGTACTAAAATCTGACCCTAGTAGAAGGCAGAAGAAATTGTATGGATGGCAGTCATGAAGATGGAATTAATTAGCATTAAAAAGTAAAAAAATATATATTATTTAATAATATATGACTATCTCTCATTCTCTGTCTCTTTGATTACTAAACCATTATTACCTACCAAGGATTACCAAACTCCTTACTAAAGTATAGATACAAATAAAACTTGAGAAATTATTTTTCGTAAGTGAGTGTATATAACTTCTCAGATGTTCAAGTTCAAGTTCAAGTTATTTATTTATATAGCGCTTTTTACAACAGTACATTGTCACAAAGCAGCTTTACAGAATGAAAAGCCTTTAAACCCCCAAAGAGCAAGCCGAAGCGACAGTGGCAAGAAAAAACTCCCTTTTCTGTTGTTATTCAAGGAAGAAACCTTGGGAGGACCAAGACTCAGTGGGGGACTCATCCTCCTTGAGCGGCCAGGCAGCAACAACAATGTAGGGCAGCCATGTAGAGACATTTAACAAATGGAAAAACTAAAAACTGGAAAACTATAAGTGAGTCCATTAAGGGGGCGTCCTGCAGGACCGCCAGTCCAATGGATATTCAGGTTCCATCAGTGTTCGTCGGCAGAGCCATGGATGAAGATCTCCAGGAAGCCGGTCACACCTCAAAAGAAACAGACAAGGAAGGCAGTTAGAGCTAATAATAAAGCACGGCATTTAATTAATAACTAATTTATTGACACAGTGCAGCATGTGACTCCGGCATCACTGAC
>JAFMOD010000804.1:128022-170865 GCA_019802435.1 Corydoras maculifer | reverse complement strand
GCCTATTTTAAGTGATGAATTTATAATGTTTATAAAAGGCTCTGTAATATTGGGTAGGAGGTCTTTAAGCAGGTTTGTAGGTATTGGGTCTAACATACAGGATGTTGTCTTTGATTGTGTAATTAGTGAGACAAGCTCTTTTTTAGATATGGGGTTAAAGGTATTTAACTCTTGTACTATATTATTTTCTCCACCACTAGATTTTTCAGAAATCATTGAGGGTTGACTATTGGTTACGCAACACGATGCATTAGATGATTTAAGTCTTATGTTTTCAATTTTATTACCAAAGAAATTCATGAAATCATTGCTGCTAAACTGTGAGTGAATCTGTGAATCTGATTCATTAGCACTTCGAGTTAATTTGGCAATGGTGCTAAAGAGGAATCTTTGGTTGTTTTTGTTGTTTTCTATTAGTTCAGAATAATATTTAGTCTTTGCTGCATTGAGTGCATGTTTGTACTCAGTCATACTGTCCTTCCATGCAGCCCTAAATACCTCTAATTTAGTTTGTCTCCATTTACGCTCTATTGTTCTAGTGGTTTGTTTTAGGGCACGTGTTTGATCATTAAACCATGAAACGAGTCTTTTATCTTTAATCCTTTTTAGTTTAAGTGGAGCGACACTGTCTAAAGTTGCAGAAAACACGTGTTTAAGGTATTCCGCTGTGTTTTCAAGTTCATCGGGTCCTGATGCTGGTTTAATGTTTAATTCAGGTAAATGTTGTAGGAATGACGCAGCAGTAGAGGGAATGATTGTACGCTTCATATCGTATTGCGGTTTAATGACTGGATCAATATCAATTTCTAAATAGTAGGTTATCAAATAGTGATCGGAGATGACCTCACTTAGTGGGACAATAGTTAAATTATTAATGTTAATACCATGCGATGAAACTAAGTCTAATGTATGTTTACAGCGATGTGTTTTACCAACTACATTTTGAGTAATGCCCATGGAATCTAGGATGGAGTCAAAGGCTAATTTAAATGAATCTAGTGGGTTTTCAAAATGAACATTGAAGTCACCGACTATTGTTGTGTCATGTCTGCCAGAATACAAATGATGTCACAGTTCTAACATATGTCCATATTCACATTTCTCTTTCAAATTATTAATTCTTTATTCGACTGCAATGCAAATTAGGCGATTGCATCATTTAGTGACTTCTAGGACAGTCAATAGCTACTTTCCTTACTTTGAGTCTTCTCATGCCTTATTGCTTTGATATATGTTGAGTCCAGTTCAGTATAAAATCTTCACAACGCATGAACCAAAAAACAGAAAATTATAAATAACTTTGTTCACGTAGCCAACGCTTTTATCCAAAGCGACTTACAAATATCCCAATTTAGTTAGGCTCAAAGGACAAGGTTTGTACAGCATCTCTGGAGAAATGAGGGTTAAGGGCCTTGCTCAAGGACCCACACCTCAGTGAACCTGGGATTTGCACCCACAAACTTCTGATTGAAAACCACAGAACTTGTGGTTTTTGGTTATCCTTTTCACAAACACAGCAGACCTACAGCAGTTCAGAGAGGTGGTACCCGTTTATATAATGAGCTGTGAACTATCACTCGCAGATGTGCCCAGTTGGAATGTCTTCATAATGAGTGATGGTTTAATTGATAAAGGCATTTGTATTCTCACATACCGCTCCTCTAATGGCTATAAAAGTTCAGGCCTACACTGCATGTGTATATGGGATTCTAGAGTTATTGGCTCCTCAATTCTTTTCTTTGCCACTATGAAAACAATGGATTTCTCTGTGTTTGTATGTGTCTGGGGGGTGTGGGGTGTCAGGGGGGGGGGTTATACAGGCAGTACAAAAGTGAGCCATGCTAATCATCCAGACATGCCTCCCTAGCTGCATGGATAGATGAGGTCAGGACAGGGGGAAGAAATGCGAATGCTTCACATCAGGCCCTGCCACAAAGAAGATAAATAGAAGCCCCCTGTGTGTTTCTATCTGTCTCCTTACTTCATACTTATATTTTCCATACAAAAGACATTTTTCAGAAAAGAAAGAAAACAGGATGAGGAGAACTGAACAAATGCCCGATCATCAATCTTATTTATACTAAAGACATTTGCAGAAGTCTGCCTGATCTACACAGACGGTTGAGTTTAATCCCTGGACTAAAAAAGACGTACAAATGAATAAAAAGGAATGGCAAAGTCCCAAAATAGATCATAAATAGATCATAGATCATTCAAGATAACAATATAAAAGTCACACATACTGAAGTAGCGTACACATTTTTAATGCCAATTGCAGATTCTGATTAACATGTTTTAATGTGCATTTAAATCAGCAATTCAATTAGTATTTAATGCATTTATCCTTACTGTAAGCTAACTGTAAGTAGATTCAAAACTCAAGACCATGAGAGCGGTTGTGTCTGAGCAGTTTGTGAAATGTATAGCGAGCAGGTTCCCTGAGTTTCACTGGTGGTTTAAATAAGTGTAAAGTAATGGCAGGCACAGTAGAACAAGATTTAATTTATAAAAAAAGAGAGAAAAGGAGGTTTGCAGCTAAAACAATATTTATTTCTTATAAAAGTTAAAAAAAATGTATTTCCTAATGTTAGAATTTCAAACCATTAGAGCAGGAATTTGTCACCATTTCAATGCAGATGTACATGTACAGAGGATGCTTATACCGGGGGTTCGCCATGCCCATCCAGGAGAGAACGTCTTGGGCGCTGAGCAGATACACCCAGGACAGGGAGCCAATCTATCGCTGGGCACACACTCACACACACAGACATGCACACAAACACACTCTATATGGGGAAATTTGGAGAATTCAGTTGACTTGATCCATGTTTTTGAACTGTGGGAGGAAACTGGAGAATCCGGAGAAAAGCCACACGGACACGGGGAGAGCATGGAAACTCCACCCAGATTGGGATTCGAACCGGGAATCCCTAGTGCTGAGAGGAAAACATGCTAACCACTAAGCCACCGTGCTGCCCTGATTTTTTTTCAACAGAAGGCAAATACGTTCTAATCTGCTTGAGCTGTTAGATTAATTAAAAATGGATTATTGTGCAGCAGGTAAACATAGCTAGTAAAAGTGTTGAAGTACTCAGATTTAGAACCTAAATAATTGTTTGAAGGGTTAACTTTCGTGTTATCACTAAATGAAACTGAAAAGGGTCGATTTGTGCCTATAATAGATTTCCATGCAGTTCTAAAAGATTTCACTGCTTTAAATGCCATCTGCCTGATGCTGTAATGATGTATGATTATCAACTTTATTATCTTTTTATCAGCTTCTATTGGGTTTTCTATTTGCGTTTCAGAAGGTCATTAATTATGGGATTATATTTACTGTTTTGCAGCCATTAGGATTAGATTAGCTAGTTTCCGGCTTTGGTAAAGCTGATATAGACCCTTTCTAGTTTCAGCTGAAATATTAAAAGGCCATGTGTCAGTTAGACAACACAGTCATGCACTTACAGTTATTGAAACTAATAGCAGTGCACATGGGTTATGGAAACAATTTATCAGAATTAATTATTAATTTAATTAATCAGAATCATAATACTTTATTAATCCCTGGGGTAAATTGCAGTATTACAGATGCTCCATTAGACATTAGACGTGTTTATATATACAAAATTAACGAAAAACTCAGTAAAATTTGGCTAAAAATATGCAATAGAGTAAAAGTTTCCGGCTTTGAATGGCAGCGTTTCAAAAAAAGGATTCAACCTGACAAATAATAGAAATGACAAACTGCTTGGGTGTGTAGTTTATATATGATAAATACACAACCGCATTCAAAGCAAATGCAGAGTGAAACCAATGCTTTAGACACCAGACTGGTACCAGATCAGACTCTTATGACAGTGTAATATTGTTTGAATCCTAGATCAATAAACAACGTCCCTTATGATATACAATTTAACTGTTAATATGCAATTAAGTACGTAAATATTGTAGCTAAAAAGACATGTGAGCAGTGTGAGCAAAGATAAGCAATGACCAAGTAGAATGACAAAGTAGATTAATTAGCTTAATTAAAAGAATTAGCCCCCCTTTAGCTCTGGGACTGAATGAGTAGTGAGTAACTAAGCAAGAAGAAGGGCGAGAGAGAAAGTGAGTGTTGGCATGTGTGCTGACCTGACAGTGGAAAGCCACTCCTACTGTGTATCCTTGTGTGCGTATGCAAGTGTAATGAAACAATCGCAGCACTGCTGCTGCCTCACCGCGTCAGAGAGAAAGAGAGAGAGAAAGAGGGAGCCAGAGAGAGTCTGGTCTGGTCTGGTCTGGGACAGCCTGTGGGACGGCTGCTCAGTGACAGCCAGGCAGCAGAGAGGATAACAAAACAATAAGAAAAAAAAGGGCAGCTGATAACGGCATTCTCATCTGGTGTGCAGTTATCAAGCGATTGTTCAGTTCAGCAGGACTCTCCGGCTGCTTTCCTGCTTTCTGATGGATTAGCGTATGTCGGTGCCGAGAGGTGGATGAGTGTGCATGCTGGAGGAACATAGCCATGGGGAACCATGCAGTCAGAGCTGAAGAGCCAGAGTCAGGTCTGAGAAAACACACGGCGGATTGTTTTCTGTTCGCATATTTTCTGCCATTCTGTCTATATGATTCTTTATCTCCTGCACCAGCAGTATTGCTTTTGTTAGAGGTTTGTGCTATGGCTCTCTTCCCTCCTTTGCTCTCTATGTTCTGATTAAATTAGGTGCAGGTATATTTAAAGGCACTGCATTACCGTTAAACTATAGAGTAAACACTGTGTGGTGATTTTTCTGTCCTCATTAAAATTGCTATTCATTTCTTTATGCTTAATTTTCTTTATGTTTGATTTGCACATAAATAAAAAATCAACATTAGTTGATCATTTTTGGTTTAAAGCTGAGAAAGCAAATCATTTGTCATGATTTTAAATTCTGTCATTAACTTATAAATTCTGTTCTAAACAACTTAATAGTCAGGCAGTCATAGACTCATAGTTAAGGACTTTGATGTGATTCCCAACGAGTACTATGGCTGAACTGCCCTTGGGCAAGCCTAATAGCTTCCTTAATACTGTGTACAAGGCTGCCCACCACCCCGGGCACATGTGCTCACATCACCAGTGTGTGTGTGTATATGTTTGTTGGTGGTGTTATGGGTTAGATGTTTAAAATACAGTATGCAAAATAGATCACTCATCCATCCATCCATCCATCCATCCACTATCTTCCGCTTTATCCTCTACTAGGGTGGCAGTGGGGGTTCCCCGTGCCCATCCAGGGGAGAGCGTTCCGTGCCCATTCCAGGGGAGAGCCCTGTCCTGGAAACATCCAGGACAGGGCGCCAATCTATCACTGGGCACACACTCACTCACACAGACACGCACACAAACACACTCTATATGGGGCAATTTGAAGACTTCAATTGACCTTGATCCATGTTTTTGGACTGTGGGAGGAAGGAAACCCACACGGACACGGGGAGAACATGGAAACTCCACCCAGATTGGGATTCGAACCGGGAACCCCTAGTGCTGAGAGGCGAACGTGCTAACCACCAAGCCACCATGCCGCCTAGATCACTTTTATTACTTTTAATTGAATTAATATTTACCATTAAATAATAAATATGGTACTAAATATGATACATACTAAAATGTACTCTAAATTACCATTCTTAATTGTTTAATGTTTATAATTAAATAAAGTAAATGGTAAAGTTAATGCAACAACTTTAAAATACAGTTTACACAACTGTGTTCTTGCAACTTCTTGGCCAGAATTTTGGGAAAACCAGTACAGTTCCCTCACAAAACCTTGGCTTCAGCTCCACTGACCACATTTTAAAGGATTTGCGATGTGAAAAGCCAGGTCTCATCATCCAAGGTCAGAGTCTATAAAGGCTATCACAAGCTTCCTTCAGACTGAGTGACACCCACCGCCACATCTTTACGAGCTGCTGACTGACACACTATGGAAAGTTTTTCCGCCCCTTCTGTATGTTTAAGCTTACAGTATGATTTGCAGGTGTCATGTTGATTGATGGGAAGAGATTACAATCCGCTCACAGACCACATCCACTTTTATCTCATTGTTCTGGCTCTGGTCAAGGATGTTACATATACATTTACATTTGGTCACTGAGTAAATGCTTTTATCCAAAGCAACTTACAAAGTGAGAACAGGGTTAACCACAGCAACCCTGGAGCAATGAGGGTTAAGGATCATGCTCAAGGACCCACATTGGTACTTCAGTGGACCTGGGATTTGAACCCACAACCTTTATATTGACAGCCCAACACCCTAACCATTAAGCTACCACACTTTCCCACTGAGCTACCCCCCCCCCCCCCCCCCCCCCCCCCCCCCCCCCCCCCCCCCCCCCCCCCCCCCCCCCCCCCCCCCCCCCCCCCCCCCCCCCCCCCCCCCCCCCCCCCCCAGTGTCTTTTTGTTGTTGGGATAATTTTAAGCTTTATTTGTTTGTCCTGTTTGTTTTTGCAGGAAGGAATTCATAATATCTGCTTTACTCTATGTACATGGCATATTGTAGCAGTTAAGTTATTACAAAGTACATGCAAAATTGAGAAAATCATTTAATTTTTTTCTCTTTTAATTTTGTAGAATGCCAGAAATGATTTAGTGCCCACTATCCTTTGCTCTGGACCTCATACAATGTCAAACAGCACATTCCCGAAGGACTTTCTAACTGCCCTTTTAGCTCCTTTCTAGCTAATATCTTTCTGATTAATAGGTACAAATACCCTCCCACCCACCCGGAGAGCAAAGCAATCGTGCATTCTAAGACTCAAACCACACGTGGCCATAATACCAGAGACATTTCTCAATAGTCACAGAGTTATAAATCACATTGTTAAACCTCATTAAATGAAGTGTAGAATCCAACATTGTCCATTACTGGTGAACCCTGCTTTGGTTTATGTATACAACCCAATGTTTTGAGTATTCTCATTGTCCACACAGTAATTCACATGCATACCCCTGCAAGCGCAAAGGTTTTGGCATCAAACACTGACTTTTATAGTGATGTGTGCATGGATATATTCAGTATTGTTAAATGCACAGTTAGTATTTATTTACTTATGTTTTAAAAAATGAATGGCACTTCATGGTAGCCAGGTTTGTTCATTGGCCTGATAATGCAGGTCTCTGTGGTGTGATATTTTTAGATTCTCTACATTTTATTGTCACCAGCAGCTCTGGAGTTCTAACGCAATCCAGTATAAAAATAGGAAAATAACCATTACTGGCTTAGTGAGTGAATATATAAGATAAAAACAGCAAAAAATAAATATTCATAAATATTTGCAGAAAATAAAATGTGCTATAAAGATATTGCATTTGATTAACTATAATAATAAACCATTATCAAATAAAAAAAATCAATGAGCATCATAAAATCAGGAGTATCCAATTGTTTGCATCTACAGTGCATTCATTCATTATTCAGGGGCGAACATTTCGGGCACTGGGACAATAAACCCAGAACAGTGTGCCAATTCCAAACCTTTTAGATTTTTCAACATTTCTGCATTAATTTGATTGTAACCTCATGTTTTGAAACAAGTTCTTAAAGTAGATTAAACAAAATTAAACAAAATAAATGAATAAATATTGAACTTGGTGATTACTTCCAATCCATTATGCCTGTGAGCAGCAAAATTGTATGAACCTTTAGACCTAGCAGATCATTTAAAGGTGATAAAAGAGTCAGCTGTCATTAATCATAAGTTTAAAAATCAGGTATAACAGATCTCCCTGTTTTCTTTAAGAAACGGTTATTGAATAGTCTGATTCTAATAACACGTGTTTGTGGAATAATAGTGATTCCTGTGGATCTCAGAACTAGAGTTGTTGATTCTGATCAGACTGAAAAAGCTTGCAAAACCATCACTAAAGGGTTGGGGTTCCCATTAATCCAAAGTCCAATATTACAATCCCCAGGACTGGCCAGGCTGACAAAAATCATATTGAAAGTTATAATTTGTTAGTCTAAAAAAGTCATCCAAAATAGATTCTAAACAACTAAAGGCATTTCTTATATCAGCTAATGTTTTACAGTCATTACTTTACCATTAGGTTAACACTAAACAACGATGATGTGCATGGCAGGGTTGCCAAAATATCCACTGCTCTCCAAAAAGAACTTAGCTGCCCATCTGCATAAGGTCACATTGCCGAGGCTGAGTTTTGTGAAAGGATAAAATTGTGTTGTGTTTCCAGACCAAAGACCTTGTTCTGTCTGTGAAGCTCAATGGAAGTATCATGGTTTGGTTTGTGTTGTTACATCTGGCTATGACTTACAAGCTAAAGAACGTTTGCAGTGGTGACAGGAGCAGAAGTTACAAACAGATTTAAATAAATATAAAGTATTGACTGGTGTAGTTGCAATCACGGCCTAATGCAGCCCAATGAGCCATAGCAAACTCTCCACTTTTAATATCTTGACCCATTTCATAACTGGCGGCACAGTGGCTTAGTGGTTAGCACGTTCTCAGCACTAGGGATTACTGGTTCGAATCCCCATCTGGGTGGAGTTTCCACGTTCTCCCTGTGTCTGCGTGGGTTTCCTCCGGGTTCTCCGGTTTCCTCCCACAGTCCAAAAACATGGATCAAGTCAATTGAGTTCTCCAAATTGCCCCATATAGAGTGTGTGTCTGTGTAAGTGAGTGTGTGCCCAGCGCCCTGTCCTGGGTGTATCTGCTCAGCGCCCGAAACGTTCTCCCCTGGATGGGCATGGGGAACCCCACCGCGACCCAAATAGAGGATAAAGCGGGAGATAATGATGATTTCATACCTCTGGAACCTCTGGTAGGTGTGCCAATCAAAACCCTCACTTTCCTGGTTTTTGCAATAATTAAATGAGCTTCAACGTTTTTAAACTGATTCGAAAAATATAGAAATGATTTTTCACTCAGACTTTCATGATCCTGATTTTCTGGAAACTTCCAATATATGAAGTCCTGCAATGTAAGTCCATACTGATTTAATGATGTGACCTATGCCATCTGTTGCAGAACTTCTATCTCCTTTGCTTAACACGGTCCTTTTTAATCCTCGTTTTAATCTTGTGTTTCTGGACTTCTTACACTGAAGAATACATTTGGAACTAAACAGCACCATTCTAATATACTGTGCGCACTTCCATCGAAACCATTTGCAGACTCTTTTATTCAAAGCAATTTACATGATTATAGTCCAAGCAACTGAGGTTTAGAGGCTTCGCTCAAGAGCCCAACCTTAGTGACATTTCTGTGCTAAGGCTCGAACCAGGAACCTTTAAGGTTATTAGGTCTTTATCCTAACCACCGAGCCAGCACTGCAGATTTTTTTAAAAAGTGTAAGAAATGCCACACAATCTGCCCTCAAACTGTGTGTACAAGTATATGACCCCCAAAGACTTATGTTAAGTGTACAGTCTGTTGATTGTCCAGCCTAATATTATAGCCGACCAATCAATCAGTAAATACTGTCCAGTGTATAATCAAACAAATCAATACTTATGTTTAATTGTTTTGTTGGTTTTGTAAAATGGTCCATTACAGTGGAACCTGTGTTTTCGTTGCTAATCCATTAACAAACTATCTGTGAAATATGAAATCGATTAAAACTGATGCACCAATTTCCATTCCATATTTAATAGAGAATGTGTAAATGTAGTGTTTAATACTAAAAACAGAACGAATACGTCTTAAATACAGATTTATAAAGTGATTGCCTACTGTGCATACACACAGAGGAATTTGTCCTCCACATTTTTCCCATCCTTGCAGTGAAACACACACATATACACACAGTGGTGGGCAGCCTTGAATAGGGCACCCGGGGAGCAATTGGGGTCAGGTGCCTTGCCCAAGTGCACTTCAGCCATAGTACTTGGTGGGACCGAGTATCGAACCGGAGACCTTCAGGTCACAACGCCTTTCTCTACACTATTCTTCCTTTTTCATCACAATGGAACTTATCGTGGATGCCCACTTTCAGTACATGCGAGCGATTTCACCTTTTAGATTTCACCTTTCCTATTTTCTTTGATGGGCTGCTGGATCTGGAAACTTTTTTAGGTTCCATGAAAGAGCTAAAAGTAAAGTGTTAATTGTACTTTTACTTGGCAAAGGAAACATAATGGGGACACTGAGATATGTACACGTCACGTGAGCACGCCGACATCAATTTCACAAAGCAAATCGATGAACAAATCCAGTGATATCCGAAGTCAACGTAAACTGAGATTCCACTGTATTTTAAAATGCACTATTCAGTTTTTGAGGGTTATGTATTGTATATAATTTATAGGGCAAAATAAAGATTTTAAAATGATGAGCTCACAATAATAACTTTATGACTGACATCAGATCATGCAGCCCAACATCTAAGCTACACTGCCAAAGTGCTTTATCAGCACTGCATCACCCCTGAACGCCTGGTGTGGAATGAAGGAGTGTTAAAAATGAAGGCTTTGTGAATACGTGGGCATGTGTGCAAGAGGTGAATGAAGTGCTCTGTGCAGTCTGGATGTGAAGAAACAAGACCACTGCAGGGGCCTTATCAAAGAACAGAAAGAAAGACAGAGTTTGTGTGTGTAGGAGGAGGAGCTTGAGATAATGCAGCAGGCTCGGATTTTGAAGTCGATCCAATAGACACATTCAGACATTGATGTGGGTTCTGTGTTCTTCTGTTTAAGTCGTTTTGGCTGATGATCTAAGGACTATATAAATCTAGATATTAATAGATCTTTGGTTTTGGTTTTGCACTGTTGTTATACTCTTACTTACTTTGCCTAATTTGATTTATATATCATGTACTTTCACAATAACAAGTAGGTCACTTTAATGTGCTGTAAATCTTTCTGAGATTCATTAAACATAATGATTTTAATTAATCAGTGATTAAAATGTAATAGAACATTCAGCATTTCTACAAATCCTAAAGCCTTTTAAATAAGCCATTCAGACTTTATTGGTAGTCTATTATGTACTTATTTTATTATTTTAGAAAAGGTTTCATCCTTACCCCATGGGGTGGGGCATTAACAAAGGCAATTGCATCATTTTGTTGTTGTCTGTAGTAAAGGAATGCCTACATGCCTTGACAGAAATGACAGACACATTTCCTCTGCAGGTTTTTTCCAGCTTTATATTCAGTTTCAGATGAAAAACATGATCCAATTTGTCTTGCAGCTTTTTTAATTCCACAGTGAGCTTAGTACGCAGCTCTGCTCTAAGAGCATAGAGGTAGATCTGTGGCATAAGTATCATCTCACAGTGACATTTTTTTCAGGGGTAAGAATTAGTCATAACGTGATATCAGCAATATAATTAGAAACATATTGGCATATGTGCCATAATTTAAGCATCTTATTTCCTGTATAAAATCATAAAAGAACATGGCTGAAAGTGCATTAACTATAGACGCCATCCTAAACTGCAGGCCACAAGTATTTATAAGAGCAGTGCTCATGCAGCAGTTCAAAAGTTCAATGTAGAACACTTATTTCTATTTATTTACCAGTTGCTGCAGAGGTTAAGAAAAACGTTTCTTTTTTTAAGTCTGTTCTCTTGCCCCAGATGCTTACTGGACGGTTTAACAAATTATTTTAAATGCCTGTCTAGAAGTTGCTCTAAACCTGAATGCAAAATGACACCGGGAGACGGGTGCTTTTTACATTTTAATGACCCCCTAAGAGCAACATAGTTTTGAGGAGGAAAAATCAGTAGGATAATACAGTCTAATGTAAAGGTTTGGACACCCGAGATCAAATGCTATGTTCTATACATAGATTAAATATATCAATATGGAAACTATGTACATTTTAATGCAGTTACTGCTTATTTAATTGATGCAATAGGGGCAAATAAAAATCCTAAATGAATCCTGAACAAAATAGTGGCAAATGGCAACTAATAGCAAAACTTTCTGATAAATGTTGGTTAAATAGTAAATATCTTTTTTAAACATCATAGGATACAAGTTAATAAACTATTTATTTCGCGACTGCATATAGACGTTTTTTATAGACGCATTATGCATCCAAACCAGCAACATGCATACCTTTTATGAGTGGCACTAACAGACGTATATGATTGTTTGAACATTTATATAAAAAAAATATTTTTAAGCAGGTATGTGAAAACTGCTGCATGTTATTCAAAACTACTAAAACTGATAATGTGGTAACAACTAAGCTGATTTAGAAAAGGGAGTACTCTGTTAGAGCCCTTGGCTCAGTTTACGCAAGGATAAACTCTTTAATTGTACCTGCTTGTCATCCGTTGCTGTCCTCACGGCATGTGCACCACACACACACACACACACACACACACACACACACACACACACACACACACACACACACTCAAGTAAGCTGAATTGTTAAATTCCTTTAAACCAAATCTCTATTTGCTTCCTCTTTACCCATCATTAACCCGACAAACTGAATTTTCCCTTGAATTCATAAAGGGAAGGCCGTTTTGTAATTTAAGTACTTTATTGTAATCTAAGGCATATTTTTCAGTTTTAGCACTTTTTTTGTAAATATACAGTATATATGGACTACTTTACCACGCTTTACTGTTCAAAGATTGTACAGTTTGTAATGTTTGATGGCGCTTGTCACGGAACTTTGTATTATTTAAAAGATAGCTTCATTATTGATGTAAGTGATTTATGCTCTGGTAACATTCAAAAACATTTATTCAGGAATTTGAACTACTGAACAGTTTATAAAGCAGTATTAAAGTATTACAACTACATTTTCCAAAGACTTAATAAGGAATCCAGTTAATATTATTACCCATTTTTAATCTGTCATAGAAATTCAGGCCAGCGGATACAGCTAATGTCCATACTGACCATTAGAATTGGTGAAAAAAAATATTTCTCTGTGACTTAAAATGAAAACTCTCTTGGATTTTAATCCCTACTACGAGTTAGATTTCATTCAGAGTGGTGCATTTAAAAAAACTTTCAGTTTGTAGTAGGGATGAGACCATTCATCATTTTATTGTAGGATTGCCTCAACATTGTCAGGACGACATTTGTAAGAAATAATGCTGGTAGATGGAACTTTCGACCAAGTGGTGAAACTTACACGTAACAAAAATAAAGTTACACTTTATTACAAATTACACACAGAAATGCCATGTTGATGAAAGAACTCAATAGTGAATCAGTGAATGCTGTCAACATGATAATCTACATGTAATCCAACGGGTCCTATTAGCAAATAATTAGTCAAGTAGTCAGGAAATGAGCAAAAATGAAACAAATAAAAGATAAAGCAACTTTACATTAGAGTGTTTTACCTATTGATATTATTAGATTAACCTGCAGACTTCTGTATTTACAAAATCACCAAAAAAGCATTTAAGTAATAAATTATTTATTAAATTCAATACTTTGGATCATTTAGAATATCTAAGTCGAACATAAGTGAATTTTCAGATTATCTAGTAATCACGAGTATTTTCATTAAATACTTTGCTTTATCTAATCGGATTTTAGTCTTAGATGAACAACGGGCAAACGCATCTAATTCTTAAATGACAAAGGAAGAGCTGCTGTTTCCTGCAAGAGAGGTGCTAAGCCTTCAAAACTACACACCCTCCTTTCCTCTTGCGCTTACCACATTGTGCAGAGCATTTGAGAGCGTGCCAGCTTGTTCTTTAGCTATGGGTCAGAGGGCAAAAGTGTAATGGTCAGGCAATGGTGGAATGTAATGTCAGTCGGTGTTATCTGAAAACACGTGCTTTGTGTTTAAGCCATTATGATATTTAATTTAGAAAAAAAGTTTTTTGGGTTTTTTTTTTCAGAAAATGTTAAGTGATGAAGCAAATCTGACTGTTAAGCAAGTTATATGCTCAAAAAAGGCTTGAGAAAAAGGCCAGTGTCTGCACTGAACAGCTTGACATTGCCAGAATGTTTGAAAGTTTGTGTAATGCAGAGGTTAGCTGCCAAGTGCGTTTGTTGAGGTGGTAATGGTTGGGAAAAGGTTGTAAAAGTGCTATATAGTAATTTGGTGATAGAAGCACAGTTCATCGCATTAAAGTTTTTATGATGTTCGAGCTCTCCATTGTTTTGGGTTCATTTTAAATAACAGAAATTAATTTCTTGTATTCTGTAAAATAGATGCAAAGCTCAGGGAGCTCTGTTCGATGAGCCAAAACAGCTTTTAAAAAGAACCGACGATGATTTCTGGTTTAGATTTGTGAAAGCTTTAGAAGGTCTGTTTGTCCTGCCCGTTTCTGAGCTGCAGAAGGACTCTCTCACTTTTGGAGGACTTTTCAGTAGTTTTGAGATCATAATTTTGGATATTCATATTGTAGCTAAAAGAACCTTAGTCGATTGCTGCCCTGATGATAGATGTGAGGACTTCTCTTGGCCTCGGTGTTGGATAGGGATACATTTGGATCTTGTTGTAAGAATAAATGTTAAAGTGATCAAGCCTTTCATTTTGGACCTTAGTTTGTGCACACGTTTATGTTTGTCACAAAACTGAATGCATGAAATAAAAATCTGTAACACTTTACCCAAATCCAATATACATAATGCATTATTAACACATTTATAAATTATTCATAATGCTTAATAATACTCATCATAAGTCTTTGTTAATGTACATAGCTGTACATAACCACACTCATAAAGTGTTATAAGAACATGCTATAGGGTTTTATAACACAAAGTGACATAATGCATTATAAATGATATATTTTACCTGTTCATCGACGTATTATAGAGCGCAGCAATATAAAGCCTTATAGAATTTTAATAAATGTTTCTCCTGAAAATAACATAAATTCTCATAACTGTTTGTAAAAGCTTATAAGCTCTCTATACATGTATAAAGTGTTGTTATTAATTACCACTTCGAAAGAGACTGCATACAGTAAGTGTTGTGAAAGTCATTTTATAGTCAGTGTTATAATGCATTGTGTCACTTTGTGTTAAAACCTAATGTCAAACAATTTATGACTATGATTATGAACATCTAAGCACATTAACAAAGGCTTATGACAAATATGAATACTTTATGCACTTATCATTATTATCATTATGAAGACTGGCTTCAATAGAAGTGTTTTTATTATAAAAATCTTATAATAAACTATTTTACTTTTAAACAACAAATAATAAAACTTAGGTCTGTTTTTAGGAATAATACTCACTGAACACTGAACCCACAGAACATTGCTGATTACACTATATAAGGTGCTTAAATTGAACATATTCCATGAAAAGTTTAATAGATTATGGAAATGCTATTAAAAGAGCTGGCAAATGTTTCTGCTCAAAGTCCAGTATGCAGGCTAATGCATTGTTCCATGGGATTTCAGACCAAATCCAGTTCATTATGCTTCTAACCAAAGTTACATGTTGCTTGTTATGTGAGTTTGGAACTTTTTAATAAGGTCATCACTTAAGGATTATGGTACAGTACAGTTATTCTGTGAGATCTAGTGATGACAATTGAGCTATTTTTTCTTTTAAATCCTTATTAACTGGCAGAGAAAATAATACTGGTTACATAAGAAACAAAACATGATTGCTTTTGTGATCACAAATAACATCATAGCTGTGATTGGGTCACAGATCATCACACATAATAACACATGACCTCAAGAGTTCTGTTGCTCTTATATAACAGTTCAACATGAGCCATTTATTTAACAGTTATAATCCACAACAATTAATGAGCTATTTATGTATTTATTTATATAGCTCCAAGAACACAAATAGTTTATTGGCTGTTTTGGTCTTTCGTTTAAACAAACTATACTATATAAGTATATATCTATCAATGGTCTATCCAAGCGAAATAGATCATCTTTTACTGTTTCATATTCAAGCTCATCCATTCTTTTGTGTTAATGATCTTATTTGGTTTATTCATATTTGTACTTTTACGTTTCCCCAGTGCTCCTCATCTGTTTAATCAGATTTCAAAATGTTATTAATCATGCTGGATTCATATACTAACATCTTAATGGGAGGCTACAGCGATACATTCGCCTCTCAGCGCTGGGAATTCAGGTTTGAATCCCGATCTGGGTGGAGTTTCGATGTTCTCCCTGTGTCTGGGTGGGTTTCCTTTGGGTTTCCTCCAGTGTGTGGTTCATTGATTAGGGTATTGGACTATGAATTTAAAGGTTGTAGGTTCAAATCCCAGGTAAAATAAAGTTACTAATGTGGGTCTTTGAGCAAGGCCCTCATTGTCCAACCCAGTGTTCTGACCCCAACCATTAATTTGGGATACTAAGTTTGAATAAAAGTGTCTGTTAAATGACCAAATATAAATGTAATGTAAATGTGTGTCCAGCGTCCGAAACACTCTCCTCTGGATGGGGAGCCCCGTAGCTGCCACCCCACCTCTGCCCTGAGTACATTTACAGAAAGATTATATATGAGGACTATGTTGACCCTCTTATAGCAGATATTCTGCTGTTCGCTCTGCATTTACTGTTGCCACTTTTGGTAACATAATCACCGCACACTGTTGTTCAGTGTAGCTCAGTGACCAATGGAAATGAGCGACTTCCGGCCACTTGTCATTGCCAATGTAAGCTTGTGAAAACAGCTAACCATGTGCTTCTCTTCCAAAGGGTACAGTTCCCATATGTTTCTGTAATGTCTTTTCAGTACAGTAAAAGCTACCTTGGGAACTGTGTTTCTTAGCATTACAGCTCTTGATCATTTATAACAGTGCTGAGCTTCTACTTCATGGCCTTTGTGTACCTTTTAAACATGTTTTCTTGAAAAAAATCTTTGCTGTTCTGAGATACTCCATATGAGCGTCATAAAAATACATTCTGTTGACTTGTTTCCCAGACAACTGTTCCCTTGATCTTGATTTTCTATTATAGGGTCAAAATTAAAAGGCCCATGGATCTGGGTTTGTTCTTTTCCAGTGAGCGAAGTCACCTGTTTAAGCTCTCTTTGCTTAAATGTGAACCACGCAGCACAGAATCTGCCCTGTCGGCATAAACATGATCTACTAAAACATTGAAAAAGATAAGAGAAACCCACGCCAAACATGTTGTGGGGAGTGCCTCCTTTACTGTAGTGGACCGTCTTAATACCGCCTGTGTTTGTCAGGACAGGTGCGTTCTGTTTGAAAATGCCCTTGGCTTGTTTGCGTCTGCTGTAACGCAGAACTACAACAGCTGAATCCAATTACTGCATTTCTACCCTCGCAGGGTGTTGTCATGTTATAAAAACAACACTATGATAACCAGTAAGGCTGCCAGTGCCTTATAAAAGCAGAGCTAGGTCACCATAAAGCAACCACTTTGTCCTGCCTTGCAATCAAACACTATATCAGGCTTCTAATCCAAGCCCAAACAGTCCTGAGAAACGAGGCTGAGCCACAATGTGCAAAAAGGTCAGAATGTCTGCTCACATCATTGTCTTTGTAATTTAAAATAAGAAGTTTAAAAAGAATAAACTACAGTAACCAGTGCTTTGTAGGTCCTTTTGGGATTTGGCTTTGCGAGGTTTACAAATGACTGTTGTTTTTAATTATCTTTAAGTACTTATTAAAGTTACTTTTCCACATGCTCTCATAGAACACATAGAACAGGGAGCTTAGGTTAAAAGTATGTCATCTGATGCCCTTAAAGTAGCCCCATGTCAATCCATTTCCATTTGCTTCAAACCGTTATAAATGTTATCTCCTAGCTATTAAAAGCGTGTCACACTCTTCAGTAGGTGTCCACTTATGACCGACGTTACATCAGTGAACTTCCATTCATAACATTCATTCTATATCTTCTGATTAATGGTCTCTAAGGGTCGTGGGGGGAGGTGTCCCCATGCCCATCCAGGGGAGAATGTTTCTGGCACTGGGCAGATACACCCAGGACAGGGCACCAATCTATCGCTGGACACACACACATATATATAAGATATATGGGACAATTCAGAGTTTTACCTTAAATCCATGTTTTTGGACTGTGGGAGGAAACCAGAGAACCCAAAGGAAGCCCACGCAGAACCTGTATCCCCAGTTCTGAGATGCAAACGTGCTAACCACTAAGCCACTGTGCTGCCCCCATTAACAGATAGGAGAAAAATATGTTCTCGATTAGTGCCATGTTCTCAAGTTAAACAGTGCCCATATTCAGAAATGTATAGGGACTCCTACACATTACACCTCCAAGAGCTTTTTAACACTATCCTAAATCCATTATGGTTAAAATGAGTGCAAACAGGCATGTGATGTGCTCCTGGCATTCGCCAATTCCACAGTTTATCAGAATCCCAGAAAAAAAGATTGATGTGGCACTTTGTGGAACATTTCCACTGCTGCATAGTTCAGGTGTGATATGCTTTATGCCACTTCATTTGACTCTTGGCATTGTGCTGGGTGATGTAAAGCCTGCTCAGTTATGAAATAATCCAACCAATGCAGTTTTTCTGCTGATGTTAATGCTAGAGGAGGTGTATAATTTTGCAGTCACTGGGGTAACAGTGCAGACTGCAGGGTTTGTGCTTGATTTTTTAAATGTTTGGCCCATCCATCCATTATCTTCCGCTTGTCCGGGGTTCGGGTCGCGGGGGCAGCAACCCAAGTAGAGAGGCCCAGACCTCCATAGCCCCAGCCACCTTCATTAAATCAACTGGGGATCACTGAGGCGTTCCCAGACCAGCTGGAAGTCATAATCCCTCCAGTGTTTCCTGGGTCTTCACCAGGTCTCCTCCAAGTTGGACTTGCCTAAAACACCTCCCTAGGGAGGCTCCCAGGAGGCATCCATACCAGGTGCCTGAACCACCTCAACTGGCCCCTTTCGAGGCGGAGGAGTAGCAGCTCTACTCCTAGTCTCTCACAGATGGCCGAGCTTCTCACCCTATCTCTAAGGAAGAGCCCAGCCACGCTGCGAAGAAAACCCATTTCGTCCGCTTGTATTCGTAATCTTGTTCTTTCGGTCATAACTTATTTTAAAACCTATGGCAACAGTGCAAATTCAGTGACTGAAGTGTGTCCCAATATTTATGTTTGAATAATATCTCTGCTACAATATGTTAAAGCAAAGCCAGTTAATTTTGTGTCCATGCTGTGATCTGTACATTTACAGTGAGTTATTTTGTACACACTTTTATCCAAAAAGACTTACAAATAAGAGAAAAACAGTCAAAAGTCAGTAGTTAAGAATGAATCAGCTACACCAGTGCTCAAGTGCTACCCGAAGGCATGTGTTTTGAATTGTTTTTTGAAAATGCTGAACGTCTCAGCCTTACAGACAGATTTGGGAAGATCGTTCCACTATTCATGATAATTAGCACTATGGTTAGGTTGGATCTCCAGGCAACATTCGTTACTAGAGTGTGGTAAAGAGACAGGCTGTACCTTTGAAAAATTAAGTTAGGATAAGAGTGGGCAGATAAAGATATTGTCCTGTAGGCCAAAGAGTGTTGTACTAAATGCGGGGAGCTATAGGGAATCAGTGGAGAGAGATGAGTAATGGAGTGATATGAGTTGCTTGGGTTGGTTAAATCACATGTCAGGCTGCTGAATTTGGAATCAGCTGTAGAGACCTGATTGTGCAAGCTGGGAGAGCGGCAAGCAACGCAACACAATAGTCGGGCTGGGAAAGCATAATTATTAAGGAGCCTGTTTAGTTATGAAAGGTCTAATCTTCCTGCTGTTATAAAGAATGTATCATTAATAAGTTACATGTTTAAAATATAAACATTATGTTCACTGGATCTGCTGGTTAGTATCTTTGGACAGCAACTGGACAGATTTGTAGTAGATAAAGTTTTCCTTAATTGTCCTATTATCAGTTATGGATCAAATTAAGTTAGTTAAAGTAGTTGCAAAAAAAAAACAAATAAAGAAAATAAAAGGTCAGTGGTTTAATACAAGTGTTACATTTACATTTGGTAGCTGTTAATGGATGCTGTGGGAGGCGTAAACACATGAAAAGAGGGGGCATCATTAGCTTTAAAAAAAGCCATCAGGGTGATATAAGGAATGTCAGGAGCAGCCAGATCAACAGTTTGGTGTTTTCATGAAAAGGCAAAGCAAAAACTGGCATGCTCAGCAACACCGAAAGACCTAAAAGATCACAGTTGTGACTAAAGTTAAGGAAAACAACACAACTTTATGAATTTAATAGACTTACAACCACATTGTAACACACAGAAATAAAGCTAGTAAAAACAGAATAGATTATGCTGGAAGACATCTAAAAATTCATATTTGGTTCTAGAGCATTGTCATGATCAGAATATCAGAAGCCCTTTTCGCTTTTTCCTCTTACTTTGTACAAGGTAGTTCATCCTGCACCCACATCATCCGTTAACATGCTATAAAGCATGTACACATATAGTATGTATTTGGTCAATGAAACAGAGTCGCAGGGCGGCACGGTGGCTTAGTGGTTTGCACTTTCGCCTCTCAGCGCTAGGGATTCCCGGTTCGAATCCACATCTGGGTGAAGTTTCCATGTTCTCCCCGTGTCCTCGTGGGTTTCCTCCGGGTTCTCCGGTTTCCTCCCACAGTCTGAAAACATGGATCAAGTCAATTGAGTTCTCCAAATTGCCCCATATAGTGTGTGTCTGTGTGAGTGAGTGTGTGCCCAGCGATAGATTGGCGCCCTGTCCTGGGTGTATCTGCCCAGCGCCCGAGATGTTCTCCCCTGGATGGGCATGGGGAACCCCCCCCACGCGACCTTAATAGAGGATAAAGCGGAAGATAATGGATGGATGGATGGAACAAAGATGCTGGTGATGTGGCCATTCGAAATCACACTTAGATTTAGTTACAGAATACTTAGATTCTCAGATCCTGCATAGATTTATTGAGGTATCGCAAAATGATGACATGGCACTTTACAGTCCAGAGGGTAAGTGATTAAAATGTTCAGCAAATGCAGCCCAATAACTTTTGACTACAAATAGATGGAATATTATTGAATGTCTGACACCTGAATTCAGCATGCATTTTACAGAGGCAGACACATAGTGAAGATAGCTGCAGTAAAGGACTGGCAAAGCATTTTAGGAAAGGAAACCAAGTATTTGTACACTTAACAATTCTGTGTATTGTACATTTGCAGTTGTCATCATCAAACCTCTGAATAGCTTTAAATAGTTCTGTTGTGTGTGTGACAGTAGTGATGTGGGGCTCGAGAAGGAAAGGTGGAGCCGACCACATTGTTCATTGAGCATGCTTAGCTCACATGATGCTGATGACCATATGTCTTTATAAGCTGTTATAATCCTATTTGTTATTAAAGAAATAAGGCATGAGAAAGCATGCATTATTGTGAATAAATCACCGCTTCGCATGCCCGACATCTCTTTGATTGACCCATGATTTATTCGCAATAATGCACAACCTTGAGTGCTTTATTGCTTGTAATTTTTAACCCAGTTCTGTTTTTAAAGTGATTGTTGATCGCTAAGTAACAGGATTCTGACTTAGTGCTCATCGGGAATAAGCTTGTTTATATTATCTGTGTTTTCATTTATGATACATTATTGAAAATAATGTATTGATTTACGGATCTCGCAGTTTTATAATAAGCTTTTCACAGTGAAGTGGCTCTGCATTTCACTCAAATACAACTTGTTTTATATTTATTGTGGTGGTACACAAGTTGTACCATTTTGTCACTGTTGGAATACTTTTCTCTTCTGTACACATCTGTATGAAATATGATAAGATGTTTAAGGATCCCACCCGCTAACCAAAAATCTATCTGGAATGAAGTCTCTGCTGATTTTTTCCATCATTTACTCTTTTACCTAATATATTTGGATTCTGGTCCCTAGCTAAATGTTTTTCTAAGGTTATTTTTAGTGTGTTTTGTCTGACATGTACCAGCCCAGACATTTTTTAGGGCTTTATCCAGCAATATTTGACTTTCTGATGGACAAATAATTAAACAGATATTTCTGTGCCTTGCACCAGAATCCAGGGACATACTATACAGCTATAAGGAACATGAGGAATAAAGAAAGCCACAATGCGGCTAATCATTTTGTTTGTTCCATTCTATTTAATTTAACCATTACATAAACGCTAAAGATAATATTGTTATTGTTAATGTTGTTATAAAGTGCCATAATTTTGTTTCTTGGTCTCATGACAACCAAATGAATAGACCAATAGTCCAGTTCTGACGTCTGTTTTAGAGAAGTTACATTACATTATAAGTGTTGCTATTAGTTTCAGTGTAAGGAGTAGGTCAGGTATTCTAAACAGCTTATACATTTGAGACCTGCATTACAGAAAGAGATGCTTATTTTAAAAACACATCAAGCAGAATGGAGAAATAGCTGACTCATTGCGGACTGACAGTTTGATATGTTGCTGCTGAGAGCATTCTACCTTTTCCAGGCTCAATCGCAGGCCATTACGTGATTGCACAGGAGACTGCTGTGTAATTTCCTTAACCACAAACCAAAAGCCTGACTTAACAATGGCAATAGAGAAAAGAAAAAGACATGCTGATACACAAGCCAAAAGCAAAGATTTTCCAGAAAATGGTGTTTCACTTTCATCAACTGTACATGATCATTGCCAAATAGTTTTTAAGTAGATGTCATGAAGAACCAATATTGCAGCAGCCAGAGAGTCTCCAAAAACAAGTGTCTTTAAACAAAGAAATTCCATGAAACATGAGAGATGACTGTTTTCTTAAAAGAACCTGGGTGTTCTAATAATATCTCTTCTATAAGTGTTCACCAATCCATCACAAAATATGAAACAAAATGATTTATACAAAGCCTGTATTCATTACTAAAGGCTGAGCTCATATCCCCCGTGGCTGGGACTGTAAAATAGGAATCTAAAGTTTTAAATCCAATGAACATTCAAGTTGAAACAAATGGAAGAAAGAATTGCCTTTGGAGAGTTATGTCTTCATTGATGCTTTGAAATACAAAATTATTCTCCATTTAAACTAGTCAGAGGTGTCAGCTTATAAAAATGTAGCAGCTTGTCAGAAGGGTTTGTTTATCCAGTGCACTGACATGCACACTTACCCTTACTTCCCCTGGATGGGCATGGGGAACCCCCCCCCCCCACGAGATATATATATATATATATGATACTGTATATATATATATATGATACTGTATGCGGTAAACTCACACAAAACACACACACTACATTGGGCTTTTTTTGTGGGAGAATATGGAAACTCAGTGATAAATAGGAGTTTATCTGCATACCAGCCTTCTTTATTTGGTTGATTCATGCTATTTTCTGTCAAGTGTTAAATATTCAATCTCTACATTTATTTACTGCATTTCTATCAATAATAAACAAAAATGAAAACTAGAATTTTACGCCGGCAGCATTTTAAATACAAATTACTACAATGCTCAGTATAACATTTTAATACTGTGATGTCTTGGACATCTTGGATAACATCGAGATTTGATCACGACTGGAGGATAACAGCCTGCAGAGGCTAATGGGCCACATTTAGTTGGTTTTCTAAGGGGCAGCAAGTTAACAAAGCAAATATTTTTTCTGAAACCCTTAAGGAATTATTCTATTTTTGTCACTTATTTAAAGAACTATATAAAAAAATAGTTCTGAAAGACCACTTTTGTATTTGCTTATTATTAAAAGTACATAAATAAAATTTTTTAATAAAAAGTACATTTTAGTTTTCTAAACGGTTCTAAACAAACTTATTATGGATTATGTGGTAATATGTGCTTAATATGTGGTCAATATCAAACTCTATCTAACTAAGTACTCAGTTTAACTACCTGACAGAACACAGTGTCATGGACTGAGGTAGATAAAAATCCTTTGCTTCTGTTTTGCCCTACATGACAGGATACAGGGTGGAATTCCAGAACAGTCCACCCTCTACACCATCCCAGTATTGCATAGATGAAGAATCTGTTCCAGTTTGCCCTTTTATTGGCAGGAAAACAGGAAAGGATGACAGCTAGACATTGTGATAACCCCTACTTTCACATGACTGGAAAAATAGCTTCAGTCCAATTTCCTCTGCCATAGAGTGCTGTCACATCTTATTTTTTATTTTGTATAAATATCTTGTGATGTATAAATAAAAGCTTGTGTTAGATCAGTACAAATAAACTATGTGGAGTAAAATATCCTAAAAGCCGCTTACGTATTTCAGTGGTATTGTTATAACTGTCGGCGGCATGGTGGCTTAGTGGTTAGCACGTTCGCCTCTCAGCACTAGGGATTCCCGGTTCGAATCCCCATCTGGGTGGAGTTTCCATGTTCTCCCCGTGTCTGCGTGGGTTTCCTCCGGGTTCTCCGGTTTCCTCCCACAGTCCAAAAACATGGATCAAGTTAATTGAATTCTCAAAATTGCCCTGTTTAGAGTGTGTCGGTGTGAGTGAGTGTGTGCCCAGCGATGGATTGGCGCCCTGTCCTGGGTCTATCTGCCCAGCGCCCGAGAAGTTCTCCCCTGGATGGGCATGGGGAACCCCACCGCGACCCTAATAGAGGATAAGCGGGAGATAATGAATGAATGAATGTTATAACTGTCACACCGTGTCTGTCAAGCTAAACAAAACTTGAATGAGAGTTACTGAAGTCACATACAGTCAGCACCGTAACACCAGCACTGGGCTTTTAATTACTCCAGGCGTCAGTTCACAAGCACTGCACCCCATCAAACTCCTGGCAGGTTGGGTAGTAAAGTCAGTCAGCCACTTGACAGTCTTAGACTTGAACAGTCCAGTTTTATAAGTCTGTGTACATTCCTAGCATGGTTGATCGAAAAAACTCTAGTGGTCTGGTGCTGTTGTAGCCCATCTACCTAATTATTTGGTGACTTCTAAAGACTAGACAATGTTCTAAAAATTCTAGGAGATCAGCAGTAAATGCAAGGTTTAAGTTTACTTATTTTTTAAAAAACGGGTAGTTCTGGTCCTTAAATCTGATTGGCTGAGCTGTTTGTCCAGCCATGACATTATTGACAATAACACACACCTCTGTCTGCTTCACATTTGTATGAATGCATGATATATAATACATTTCTTCCTGATGTTTTTTTTATAATGTTGTTTCTGCAATTTGACCACTAGATGGCATTATTTGAAAGTTAGAGAAACAGTAAACCTGTCAACCAGCAATCAGCGTTCACTTCAAAACTGGACTATATTACATTGCAGAAGACCAGTTTATTAATGTTTACCTTGTTTTTTATTATATTGTGTTTGTAATATATTGTGTTTAAAAGCAATAACGCACTCGATGTTGTGCATTATTTTAACGGCACTCTTATTCACAGTAATGCATGCCCTTTCGCACCTTATTGCGTTAATATAGTGCTTTTTACAATAGTACATCATCTCAAAGCAGCTTTACAGTGTTCCAAGCATAACTCTAATCTAACACAAAAAGAAAGCCAAAACAAGAGTGGCAAGAAAAAAAACCTCCCCGTTATTATTGGTTTTTAAGGAAGAAACCTTGACACCAAGGATCAATGGGGGACTCCTCCATGAGCAGCCAAGCAGCATTCACGTTCTCTAAAAGAGTAGTTCATACTCTTTAAATCTGTTTTATGTTAATTGAAGATCTAAAATTGAGCTCTGTTGCATAAATTTTCCATAACACATGATGTTTGTGTGTTCCTTTCATGTCAAGTGAAATTATGATTATGCTGTATAATTAAGGATTGGCTGTCCTCTTTCTGTCAGCTGGGGATGTGTGGTATGAGAATCAAAGATTAAAACTATGAATTTGGAATGCATTAGACTCTTACTCATCCTCTTATGGGTAATTATTTTGGGTTATGGACATGAGAGATAAAAAGACAAGACAAACCTATCATCAATTTTGGAAGTGTTTTGCCTGTACCAACTGTGTTTTATGGTGCCAACCCACATGTCTGACACATTAGTAATCCCATTTGTATTTGGAACGCGTTACTACTCTATTATTTAAATTGTACGCCTCTGCTTTCATCTCATTAATCAAATGCTTTGAGCTGCAAATAAAATGTATGGCATGAGTCTGAAAAATTGTGCATGAAGACACACTGTGCAGTATAAACCTAGAACCTCAATCATAGCTAATTTAAATTAAAGTATCTTTTGACACTTTTTCAGGGTTTGCGTTTTATTGGACTTATTTTCATTCAGCTGAAACACTTACAACGGCGTTAGTCAGCACTTTTTATCCGAAGCACAGAGCTTCCTTTGTATTTTAAAAACACTGGTGTAGGACATTCCCTGCACTGTCAGAACATTGTCATCTGTAGTGACAAGAGGCCCTGTGCTTGTTTTTGTGATAATTCACAAACCAACAATAAAAGAATTCACCAGTCGTCGTGCTCACACAAGGCTTTTGTTTTTCAAGCCATTCTACACACTGTTCTGGAAAGATAGCCTGTCTGGTTTCCTGATGGCACGCAAATGCCAGTTGGCTTATGTCTGGGTCATTGTACAGTTGAAGTATGGGGAGGTAGTGCCTGGGGTCATTTTAAATGGGCATTAACAAGTCTTTTTGTCTGGTCCCTAAAATAATCACTTAATTTTATACAGATATTAACTGTATTGTTGTTCAGTTTAATTACTAAGAATAAATATTTGACAAATGGGTAGTAACTCCAGTTTGATAGGGTGATACAAATTATCGTGTATAAATATTCTGCATTCATACTCGGCACTATATCACATTTTCTAATTGTCCTGTATTTAGTTCTATTTTAGTACTAACGCAGTTATAAGTAATACAAACTTCATGTCTTCTCAGGTGTCCAGTCAACCAAAAGGTCAGGAATACCTGCTCCCCGTGAATTACCACAGACCGTCTCCAGAGACCGCACCCCATTAAAAGACCAGCTCAAGTCCCCAGGGACCAAGAAAATTATCCCCAGCACTAGCACTAGCACTTCCAGCCTCTCCAGTCTGGCAAAACATTCCCGCTCCTCTGTCAGGTCAAAGACGGAGGCTGAGAGTGCAGAGCGGGCCCTTCTCGAGAGTCAAGTCAAAGAACTCCTAGCGGAGTCCAAGGCCAAGGAATTTGAGATAAGCAAATTACGAACGGAACTGCAAAGATGCAAAGGGAAAGGCTCCCCTCAAGAGGCAGGCACACCAGATGGGGTGTCGGAAGGGGAGCAAGCTCATTCGAAATCCTCAGATATGCAGGCATTAGTTCAGGAGGTAAATGAGAGAAATCAGTACTTTCAGAAAGAGCTGGCTGATTTGCAGAAGGAAAATCAGTCTCTAAAAGAAAAACTGAATTTGCTTGAAATTTCTCCAGTTTCTAATCTTATTACAAATTTCCCGTCATCGATCAGCCCGGCCAAATCTTCAGTGGAGATTAGTAACAGTGCACAGCTGAATGGTAGTCCAGTTAAAACCTCAGTGTCATCAGGCAGTGACATCACGAAAGGCTCTCCATCTCCTTCACCTGATTCCAAAGAGTTTAAGCAGCTCCCATCATGCTCAGATTCAGACAGCAGTTGCACCAAAGGCATTGGTTCATGCAATATGAAAGACCTGTCTGTGGCTTGTCTGACTGAACGCATCCATAAGATGGAAGAGAATCACCACAGCACTGCAGAAGAGCTCCAGGCAACCTTGCAAGAGCTTTCCGACCAGCAGCAGGTTGTGCAAGAGCTCACCGCGGAGAACGAGCGCCTGTCTGATGAGAAGAGTCTTTTACAGACCTCTCTGCAGCAGCAGCGGGAGCGTGTGGAGCTCTTGGCACAAAAGAACGAGGTCCTCCTTCAGAAACTCCGAGAGCAAGCCCAAAGTCAAGAAGTTGAAGCCTCGCGCATCTCCAGAGTTGCAGAGCTAGAACAGCGGCTAGCCGAGCAGGTGGAAAGCTCACGCTTTGAGAGAGAGAAGCTTGTGGACATTCAGCAGCAGTTGACGGGAAGTCTACGGGCTTTAGAGAAGGAGCACCAAGAGGCTCAGGCGACTGCAAGATGCTTGAAAGAGGAACTGGAGAACCTTCAGCAAAAGCTCGAGATGGAGAAAGATGCAGGAATAGAGTTGGCCAGGCAGTCAGAGGAGCAGCGCCAAGCTGGGGAGGCTCTGAGGGTGGATAACGAGTGTGTGAAGGTTCAGTTAGAGGCAGAAAAGCAGAAAGTAATAGAGTTGAAAGCGGTGCAAAGTGCTAGTGACAGCACAGAGCTGCAGGCCTTGCTTAAAGCAGCTCACATAGACAAAGACAAGCTGGAACTCCAATGCTCAGAGCTGAGGCAGGAACTACTGCAAGCGCACAATGATACAGAGCGCATGCAGGGTATGCTCAACAAGGTATGTGACTCAATCTTAACCATCTGTGCACCAGAATATGCATTTCTGTCGCTCATGTAACTCACCTTTAAGTTCTTGTTGACACTATCAGACATGGAGTTATAGAAAGTTATTAAAGGAAGCTTTTTTACGAAGGTAATCATTGTTCCATAAGTCCTAAGCTATTTTACAGCTTTGAAAAATAAAGCATACCCATAACCACAGCTGTACTGTTGACATGCTGCAATACATTAAGGAACAATGACCCACCGCCAAACGCATAACTCCTATTAACCTATTAACCATTGCATTCAAAACTTGTTTATTTAATGGTAAATATGTTTTTTAGATTACATTTGTGGTTAGGATTTAAGGTTATTTTTACCACAATATGTATTGAATATATGCATTGATATATGCATTGAATCAATATTGTTGGACAATGGGAGGAAACTGGACAAGCTGGAGGAAACCCATGTAGACACGGGGAGAAATAGAAACTCCAATTAGATCAGGATTCGAACCTCTGCTCCCCAGCCGTGAGAGGCCAAAGTGCTGACCACTAAGCCACAGTGCTGCAGGGGCACAGATTATTTCAGTATTTTAATTGTTATTTCTAATGGAGCAAATATCTTTGGGCTTTAAACAATTAAGAGTTTGATGACCTTCTAATGTGGATGAAATCAGAAGGCATCACTGTAATTGTATATTTTAGCGTAAATAAGTAGTGTACATTAAAATCTTTAGACTGTCTGGATGTTTAGAACTTGTTGTAAACAAGCGTGTACGCATGTGATGCTGACAGACGATACGCTATAGCGGTACTCTACAGCGCCAGTGAAATTTTCCTGTTGTTTTACCAATCAGTCTAAATCTGCATCATGATATCACACATTTTTTTGTTTGGGGGACATTAGCACACTATTTACCTTATTAGTTTTACTTTTTGCATTTCTTTTATTTTTACACCTTAGTGATGTTGCTTGATAAGCCATTGACCAACATTTTTCAGTCTTCGAAATCCTGTAAGAACTAATAAAATGATGTGTGTCATAAATGGAAATTGACACTGGGTGTAGAAACTGCACGTACGTAATAAAGTCTAATAAATTAATATAACTATCACCACATGCCACTCAAACAAAGTGGATTTAAAGATTTTTAAAGCATCTGTGGATTTTTGCCTATCGTAAAGAGCATTTGTGAGATTGGTTACTGATGTTGGCCACGGTTTACCATTCCATTAATTCCAAAGATCTTAAGTAAGATTGTAGTCAGGGCGCCATGCACACTACTAGTGTTTGTAACCACAAAGTTATACATTTAAATTTATAGTTCTCTTTTGAAGGATTAATAAAAAAACTCTCAATCTAAGTGTCTTATTTGCATGAGGTGATGAAAAACACAAATGTTCATGCTAAGGAAATTGTTTTAGTATAGTTAGTAAAAGAATAATATACTTATAGTAATTAGTAAATACAAAATAAAAAAACTACATCAGGCACTGCCCCAGTTCTAAATTAACACTACTTTAATTTACACTCGATATTTACGTTATATACCCGTTACAAAACTGCTCTAAAGTATTTCAAGACATGAAGTGAATGTAAACTAAACCTGGCTTTTATTTTAAATACAGAATTATTAATTTAAAAGAAATAGTTGTGTTAAAAGTGCCTGAAGAGCGGCACAGTGGCTTAGTGGTTAGCATGTTCACCTTTCAGCACGCGAAACTTCAGGTTTCTTTGTTCTGTCTGTGTCCACGTGGGTTTCCTGCGGTTCTCTGGTTTCCTTCCACAGTCTAAAACCATGAATTAAGCGTAAATTGGCCGCTCCTGTCAGGTTGCCCAGCCATAGACTGCTGCCCTCTACTGGAAGTATCTGCCCAGTGTCCGAAACGTTCTCCCCGGATGGGTAAGGGGAACCCGCACAACCCTAGTATTGGATTAAGCGGAAGATAATGAATAGATGGAAGTTTGTCCTGAATTTAACATTGTTTGCATGTACAGTAACAGGAAATCTAAAATTACATTAAGGCAATATTTGGGCATTGCTTTTTGGCAAATATACATTATTGTTATTTGGTTTTATCGCCACGTCATTTTTATAAACAAAAGTATATACACCAGTGACAGTTAATGGCACAGCAGGACATGAACATCATTAGCACTTCATTCCTGTTCCAGCACATAAACTCAGTCTGCCCCTCCTAGCAAGAATGAACTCTGACTAAAGTACTGTCAGCAAGCCAAGTCCTGTGACTTATTTCTCATTTGCAAACCATTTACTTCTTTGATTTCTGTGTGGGCTGTAAGCATTCTATAACCAAGAGCAATCCAAAAGCCATTGAGACTAAAATAATCTTTGAACGTTTCTAAACAATTCCAGAATCCTTTTTTGGAATGGGTAGGGACCTGGTAAATCAGGTCTTATGATCTCATGGTTAAAAGATGATTTGATTATGTGCTGTTTGTCCAGCTGTCATGTAACTAAGTCCCTGGCACCACAGCACTGTACAGATGAGGGAGTTGATCTGGTATTATTAAACCCAATGGCATGTCTGTCTTTAATACACTGTTACCCAAACGTGGGAGAAATGAAAAGATTGGGTTGTTTGAAAATGTATATACGTAGACAAACCTATTCATGGGTTAATATTATACCTGGGTAATATGAAATGATATCTGAAATGATAAGCTTAAGTGTACATAAGGTAATAATCTAAGGGTAGTTAAATTCAGATGGTGTTGCAGATGATGTGTCTATAAGCTGCCTGCTTGAGGGACAGTGAGACATACTGAATTCTTCATGTATGTGGTTGAAATGAGCAGTGTCATGTCCTTTTGAAAGCAATCCATCAATCTTTTAAAGAGCCCTGTCCTCCCATTAAACCACTCTAGTCCTCTGTGGACCTTAAAAGATTTGATGTGTGCACAGGCCGAGGTGGAAAGACAGCAGCATCAAGAAAAGCTGGAAAAACAGGAGCATGATCACAAAGCCAGTGTGCTTTCTCTGGAGGAGAGGAGTAAAGATGATGAGAACCAGATCAAGGACCTTAAAGAGACAATTTATGAGCTGGAGGACCAGGTGGAGCAGCAGCGTGCTGTCCAGTTACACACCAACCAAACCATCCTGGATCTAGAAAGTATGTCAGTCATTTTTTTTTCTTGCTTTATCTACACTTTCAAAGTAATATGCTAAGCTGAAGGGTTGGGGGGAATGCATTCACAGAAAACATACGTGGCTGCAAGTTATCAGTCAAGTCAAACAAGAGCTATAACTAACTTAATCTGTTTTCACTTAGTTAATTAAATAGTTCCAGTTGAATTATGTCTATTAAAATGAATGTTGGTACATGCCTGACTACTGTCCACTTTAATTTGGTTCTTATTTTGTAGATCAAATAAAAAAAATGGAGGAACATAAGGCTGAGCAGGATAAACAGTTTAAGGCCATGAACAAACAGATGAAGGTACTGACTCTTCATTTTTTGTAACATACAATACATGTTGTTTGCAAATTGAAGTAAAATCTTAGGCATGAGACGATTACAGATTTTAATGGTATAATTATAGTCTAAGAAATAGTCAGGATTATGCAATAATAATGATAATAATTATTATTACTATGCAATAATTCAGATTACCAAAGAACTGCCAGAATCACAGGAACAATGCATGGTTTCTTATGTAAATTTTTGTTAGAGAAATTTTTTTTTCTGAATATTAACACAAAATATTCTTTATAATTAAAAATATTAAATTTCTTTGTGAAAATCGAATCACTGTCCCCTAAAGTACATCTTTATATCTACTTGAAAGAAAACTAGGTTTTTCCTGTAAGAACAAAGTAAACAGACAAGTGTGCTGCAACCTTTGTTTGTTCCGTCCAAGTTGTGCCACTTGTTCTTAAATTCTGGCTAATGGTATAATAAGTATTATAATTATAAATTTAATATAAATGATGATGTTAAGGGCACTCATACAATTATTTAATTGTAACATTTTTAATTGCGATAAATTGAAAAAATGATAATTACCTCAGGACGGCATAGTGGCTTAGTGGTTAGCACATTCGCCTCTCAGTGCTAGGGATTTCCGGTTCGAATCCCAATCTGGGTGAAGTTTTCATGTTCTCCCCATGCCCGCGTGGGTTTCCTCCGGGTTCTCCGGTTTCCTCCCACAGTCCAAAAACATGGATCAAGGTCAATTGAGTTCTCCAAATTGCCCCATATAGAGTGTGTTTGTGTGAGTGAGTGTGTGCCAAGTGATAGATTGGCACCCTGTCCTGGGTGTATCTGCCCAGCGCCCAAAACATTTTCCCCTTGATAGGCATGGGTAACCCCTCCATGACTCTAGCACAGGATAAGGCGGAAGATAATAGATGAATGGATGGATAATTACGTCATCCCTATTCTTTTATATTGCGCTACTGTAAACATATAACATTGCTCTGCAGATGGCACCTTCCTTGTTTTGTTGTAATGATAAATTGTTGGAAAAATAATTTTCCTAAATGACATCATAGCCAGCAATTCAAACTAGGATATCAAGCTTGTGTCTGACAAAGCAGAATATCTGTGATATCTGATATCTAAGATTTTGGAATAATACTTCAGGTAACAAAACTTCTAGAAGCCAAACGATTAAGCATGGTTCTAGTTTTTGGCAGTATAAGTTGAAGAACAGCTTTGATTCGAGCTTTAACTTGGATATAACAAATCTGCATATTGACTAATACTTGATGCGTTTTAAAATGAAATACTAAGCACTGCCAAACTACTGACTCATGTTAGATGATTCCACACTGTTTTAGAGACAGTCCTTTTTTCCCCTTAAATATGAATAATTGCTGTAGCAGTTGCCCTAGATGTAGCACAAAATATATTGTGTAATATAGTTACAATTTTTAACTGTAGTAAAATAGCCTTGTAGCTCACATGTAGAGAATAATGTATTGCGGTTCTGCAGTGGAAAATTCTGCATAACACTGAGGTTGTAACTCATTACAAGGTAATTAAAAATGCACAACACCTTATGAGAAACTACAAATCAAAATATAATTTAAAAAATCTGGTCCTTAGACTCTCAAAACGAGTTAAATACAACCACGGATACAACATCACACCGCAAATTACATCCTGTCATCATTCATTAAACACAAAAGATGCCAAAATGCAGAAATAGTGTGTGAAAATAAGATTACATGCCTGCTGTATCCTTGAAAATTAAGAGAATAAGTATAATTCAGGTACTGCTAATAATTCTCCCTAATTCTCCCATGTTCTCCCTAATTCTTCTCTCCATTGGCTTCCTGTAGCTGCTCGCATTCAGTACAAGGCACTGACTCTATCACACAGGACCATTTCTGGATCTGCCCCCTCTTACCTTCACTCAATGTTTCCAACATACACTCCGGCTCGTTCGCTTTTCTCCAGTGATGATTGTCGTCTGGTGATTCCACCTCACCGTGGAGCTAATTCCCACTCCGTGGCATTCACCACTGCAAAATGGTGGAACCATCTTCCCAACTCTGTCCGAAAGGCATTTTTAAGAAACTACCGAAGACGCATCTTTTTAACAAACACCTTTTGTAGAAAAAAATATTTAAATAATTCTACAGTGTAGCTGGTTTTTTCCATAACTACTGACTTGTGTCGTTCTCATTTGTAAGTCGCTTTGGATGAAAGTGTCTGCTAAATGACTAAATGTAAATTTAATGGTTTTTTTTTAAATGTTTTAGATTTTTTTCTCACACAGTCAAAAGAAATGTAAGGTGAGCTGGAGACACTAAATTCTCCTTTAGTGCAAATTTGTGAGTGAATACACGCATTTGTTTTTGCGCTGTGATGGACTGGTGTTTAGAATGTCCTACATTGTGCACAGTAACAACGGAGTTGGCTCTAGAAAAACCAAGCAAGCCTTCTCTTATTTTTAAAGAAAAATATGTAATATGGCCTTTCCACGTTTAAGGTGTTCTTTTCCAGTGTTTTATTTAAAGCCTAATTAACACATCACGGCATTAAAAAAGATAAATCGACTTCTGTAAATGTCAGTAAGACATGCATTATAAAAATTTACCTTTTTTACTTAGAAAGAATATGTGCAAAACCTCTGCATACGTTACATTTTCTTGCTGTTGTGTAATTAGTAGATGCGTGCCAACTGAAAAATTCTGCTTGTTATTTTAAGGCGGTTAGTTTAACATGCCACTGTACTGTACAAGGACTTACGTGAAAACTAAAGGCAAATTGATCAGATCTCAGGTTGTTTGGTTCCAATAAGATAAAATCATTGTAGATTACAAACACAGAAACATTTAATTTTCATAACAAAATCAACTGCTGGCCTAATCCAATGATCGCTCTGATTTTATTGTATGTGTGTGTTTGTGTGTGGGTGTGTGTGTGTGTGTGTGTATATGTACATTCATGTTTATGTATTCAGGACGAGACTGAGGAATGGCGAAGGTTTCAGGCTGATTTGCAAACAGCTGTGGTTGTAGCAAACGACATAAAGGTGGAGGCGCAGCAGGAGGTTCGCATGCTGCGCAGGCAGCTGCAGGAGGAACAGGATCGTAGCGCTAGACTGGCCTCAGAACTCGAGCTCATACAGGGTGCCAGGTACTATAAAACTCCCCAAACAGTTCAGATACTCAACTCTAAAGCTCCTGTCAATCATTGTGCTTTATTGTGGTTCTCTCTTTCTAAGAAATGTGTTTTAAAACTGTTAGCTTGCGTGCAGCTGTTTGTTTTACATGTCTGCATATTTCAATATCAAAAAAATATTTTAAAATATTTTGTGCACGTGCTCCACTGGATTCGAAGTTGAGCTAGAAAAATATACAATGATAATAACCTTTAGGATGATTTTGTTAGTGGTGACGTGATTGTTAATTAGCGAAAATAGGTACTAAAGAGGTTAACATTTTCACTTCACACAAAGAAGGTGCCTGTGTCACTTCCCATACAGGCAGCTTGTGTCCTTTCTGTGTGCATGTTCTCCCCATCTCTGCATGGGTTTCCACATTCCAACAACATGTGTGGTAAATGTACTGAGAGTTAAAATTTGCCCCCCGGAGTGAGTATGTGTGTGAATGTGTTTGTTTATGTACCTCACAATGGACTGGCAACTTATCCAGAGGGTTTGCCCATGTTTTGGCCTAATAACATTTATAGCGTCTCTAACCTCTACTATGATAATATGGATATGAATTTCTGGATAAATATCTTGCACAGGTTAATAAATGCTTGTCTTTACTGAATGCTGGGACTTGTTCGAAAATGATATGATGTTTTAGGTAAAATTTATACAGAAAAATAATGATTGTACAGACAGATATACAGATTATCCAGCAGCTGTACCATATTGTACAAGGTAAGGTAAACAAACATTGAAGTAGAAATATAAACAAAAAAATATATAGGATATAAGGTTAAAATATATATAAGTAGAAATCCATCAATTATCTTCCACTTTATCCTCTATTAGGGTCGCGGGGGGTTCCCCATACCCATCCAGGGGAGAATGTTTCGGGCACTGGGCAGATACACCCAGGACAGGGTGCCAATCTATCACTGAGCACACAATCACTTACACAGACACACACACACTCTATATGGGGCAATTTGGAAAATTGACTTGATCCATGTTTTTGGACTGTGGGAGAAAACCAGAGAACCCGGAGGAAACCCACGCGGACACGGAGAGAACATGGAAACTCCACCCAGATTGGGATTCCAACTGGAAATCCCTAGTGCTGAGAGGCGAACGTGCTAACCACTAAGCCACCCATATATAAGTAGAAATATGAATGGCAAAAAAAAATAATAAAAAATACGAAAACTAAGAAATATAGATTAAACAATATCTGGCAGTGAGTATGTAGTGGATAAAAAGTTAGTCCAGTCTTGTCAGCAGTGCAAATTAGAAATAAAATCTTGACTATAAACACGTATAGACTGTATGCATTATGTATAAAATAATATGCATAGTGCAGTAATAACTAGTGCCAATATATTTGAATGGTTAACGTTGTACGTAATAAATATATTTCTATATATATATATTTTAATGTTAGAGCATCAATAAACCTATAAAATCTAAATTCATGTCTTTATACTTTTGGGTTTACTGTGTGTATTACCTCTTAAAAAGCAACTGGCAAAAACCTAATCTGTAGTCTGCTCCAAGTTGTACCACTGAGTTGCCAGGTCATTAAGCGTCTGCATATATTGGCATTTTAATTTCCCTTCTGCACCCAATTGGTCTAGTCGGTATACCTCGCTATCCCCCCAGTCTTCCTCAGATGCTCGCTGAGGTCACCCTCTAAAGGATTTTCCTCTGACCAGGTCACCTTTATGTAACACCCAGGTGAGTTCCTACCTGCGCCAGACCAGCTCTCATGCAGAATGAATAGTGAATGGGTAGATTTGCCCATTCGAGTAGAAATATTAATAAGTGTATTGAAAAGCTTGCGTTATGGTCTAATGAGCTCCCATGGTCCTAATGTCTGAATGTTGTGCTTTTAATACGAACGTGCATTTTTCTGCTTTGCCTTGTTTGCTGGTTCGGTTTCCTTTCCTTTTTTTAGTACCTGGCTCCACCTGCTGTTTGTAGAAGTTTCTGCACTTTAAATTAAATGTCTATGGCACTGATTTAAAAAGAAAGCATAATGTAAAATATATGGGTCTCTGTTTTTTACTATGCAAATGGTTCAGCTGTTTCTGAACAATGCCTCTATTTGCATGACAGGAATGAGCAGTTGCCTTGTTTAAATTTCATTGCAGTTTTCTCTCAGCTGTTTGCTTTCATACATAAGCTTTTATTTATTATAATAATTATATTGCCTGTTACAGTTCACTTGGACACACTTGTCTCGTTTTCTGTTACAGAATCACTCCTGGAGCAGTGTTTGAAAGCACCAAGACAGCAGTGGAAGGATAAAAGAAAAAATGATATATATATATTTTTTTATTTATACAAATGACCAAAAACAGTATTTTCATGTACATACCAAAAACTTCAATGTATGTATGTCACAGTGTGTTTGCCTTAAATTACTATCCACAAGTGCAGTCAGCTTCTGAATCATTGCCGCCACCCATAAATCTATTATATACTAGTTTGAAAATTTTATTAACTAGCCCCTGCTAGAATCTTAGTATACTCATGTTGGCCAAGAACAGTGATAGTAGGGAAATTTAAAAGAAGAACCACACTGGAATGGATAAGAACATCCAATTCTAAACTGGTCAATTTACAACATTTTCTACGTGTATTTGTTAAGTCAGGCACTGATGTTGGAGAGGGGACCTGTTTGCACTCTTCATTCTAGCTCATCCCAAAGGTGTGTTATGGTGGGGGGTTCCCATGCTCATCCATTTCGGGCAGATACACCCTGTTCTGGCACCAGTGAATGGCTTGGTACATACGCACTCACTATATTTGGGAATTTCAAGCCAATTTTACTTTGAGTCCATGATTTTGGACTGTGGGAGGAAGCCGGAAAACCCAGAGGAAACCCACACCAGGGTTCATTTTCTGACTATATATTATTACCAAACATCAAATCAACTGCTATACAAAAGCATAGACTGCACACACATGCACACACACACACACATACATACACACACACACACACACACACAAAACCTTTTTCCCTGTTCACACAGTGAGGACTGGGGCAGAGAAATATGTACTAAATGCAATTTCTGTCCTCCAAACTAGATCTGACTGTTAAATTTATAAATACTTACTTTATGTGGCTAAATCTGGACCACTGCCCTGAAACAGTAGCCATTCCAACTACTGTGTCATGTATAGCTTCAGACATCTAAGTGCATCACAGACACGTTAATGTTTTATCCTGCATGAAGAAACATTACTGGACACCATTTAAAGTGGATATCCAAACCCAAAAGCGAAAAAAAGATTAGAGAGCATGAAATATGCATTTACCATGATTTAAATCACCACTCACTTATTCTGAAACTGTAAATATAAGGGCATTACTTTTTGGATACTTTATAGTAACAGTTTTAAAAGCAAAAAACAAATCATCAGTGAGCCAAGCAACACAACCAAACATTCAGACAAAAATGAAAACCACAGTTGGACATAAAATTCATAAGCACTTCATGATTCATAATTCTCAATTCTGAAAGCTAGTGTTCATGATTTTTAGACCAAACATAGAAAATGACAAGACACAAAAGGGGACTAGTGACAAAAGAAAAACTAAAAGTTACTACTAGGCTTTGTATCTTTGGGCTTTGCAGAACATCTCTCAAAATGAAACCTCATACCAGAGACATTCAGAACATTAAAACAATGTTACACATTTTATAAAAATGCTGCGTCACTGTTGGAGTGTTTATACATAAGAAATGTAGGAAAGAAATCTTATCATATTATTGGGTATGAATGCTTTTGCATTTTCGGTCTACCACTCTAATTCTGTGGATGCCCCTTTAACATACAGTATATATTATGTTTGAGGTTTTATGTACAAATCTTTTTCATCTTTTTTTTTTCTTACTTGTTACTTTTTACTTTTTTTCACTCATTGAGACAAAAAAGACTTGTTCATAAAAACTCAAACATAATATATGTTGTTGCCTAAATAAAGAGCATTTAGCCCAATTTTAGCATTTTAGCCCTAATTTGTAGAAAATAAACACTCACTGAGTGATTTCTCACATATTTTCACTCTGTATTCTTTTCCAAAGTTATCATCCAAAAGAATTGATCAGACAGAAGTTAACAAAAATGTTACAGTAACTTAAATTCTGTAACAATTACAACATATCAGAATAAACACCACTGTGAACATTGTGACTGTTGCGAAAGAAAGGAGAAGCCCTTTAAACTCATGTACAGGTTGTTTAAAGTCTTTAGCGAAACTTGTTCAATAACTGTGTTACATAACAGCTGTTCAAAAACCTAAACATCTAAAACACTGCTTTTTGATGTATTTTAAAGGCTTTCTCATATTTTTGTAATTCAATTAGCATATTTTCATTGTTAATTACATACATACAAAAAATGTTTCTAGACCAATATTTCCTGATCACTTTATAATGATTCCAAAGCTGACAGTACAACGTACAGAGGAAAAGATGGGGTTATCTACATGTATAACTGAAATGCTTTTCCTGTGATATATTCTGTTAACTATAATTTATATAAATGTATTATTTTTATTATTATTATGATGATGTTTCATAGTTCTGTAAAGAAAAAAAAACTCATTTTGACTGAACCACTTGTAAGGTGATTTTGAAACACTGATTTCTTTTCACTGATTTTCTTCTTTTCTTTGGTTTTGCTTTTCAAATTTTTTTCTTGACTAAAAAAGGCAACATTAGTTTGGTTTGGACAAAAATCATCACCACCATCATCATGTCTCATGTCTGTGTGATTTGAAATTTACAGTAGCGTTAACCAACGTTGGTTTTTAATGTACTGTACCCTGCTGTTGTACCCTTTTTTTCCTTTGTATTAATATAACATACTGTTAAAGTGCTTGCATCATCAAAGATGTGCCTTGTGCTCTTTGGCATGTTTGCCCTTCAAAGGTCTGACTAAACAGATTAGTGCAGTGAAATAGATTTTAATTCATTAATCCAGTAGATGGCAATATAATACATCATAAGGTCAAGGCTTCTTAAGCCAGTCAACGACATTTTCCTCTAGACCACTTGTTAATTTATATTCGTATTCTGTTAAAATCTAAAAGGATGTATAATGGATTTTGCTACTAAAATGCACCAAATAGAGTTGTGATTATTTTCACTTGAGTTTACACAATATTTGTAGCCAGTCTTTGCTTACTGGTATAATAACATGCATCAACAGAATCATAGCATGTAGTCCAAAAGCTAAAAGTGAAGAGTAATATCCACAGAAGTTTGATCATACGATAAACCAATCGTTTCTTATGCTGTTGACATTGTGATGCGAAATACTCAACTTGATATTATTTGTGCAAACTGTAGTAATCACTCATATACCTGCTTTAGTGTCACTTAGGCATTAATGTGTTTAAATATAAGGAACTATTTAGATGCCTTCATTCAGTTTTGACCTATTTGAAATATCTCAGGTTGAATTAAGCCATGCACTGCATTGCAAAATTTCTCAGATTGTATCAACTCCATATAAATCCTTTAAAAAAAAACACTTTGTTAGGCATACGCAAAGGCAGAATGCAAAGTCGTCCAAATTATGTAAATTCTATACTATGAATATAAAATTCTATTCTTATTTTTAAAAATAATTTCTTAAATAATTACTTTTAATTATTTTAAGCAATTAAAATTCGTTTTAAATGTATTGCCAAAACATGTTTTAAAACAGTGAAAACTGAGCCATATTTGCCTTGGTGTTGTATCACATATTTTTTAAACAATATTGTCAGACCAATTTTAATAGAAATTTTTGGAATTGGAAATCATGGAAGTATTTTAGGTGCTAAACAATTCAGGGTCTTGATTGTTTAAAACATATTTAATTTCTTAATAGTCATGCTTTTTTATTGTGTGTGGAATATGTCTTGCTAAAATAAGCAAGACGTTGCTTGAAAATACAGCATATACTGCCCGCAACATTTAACTTTAATAAGCTCTTCATAAATAAGAAGGTCCATAATGCCTTTCCCTTTTGCCCAAAGAACACAGAATCTGTAATTTACAAACATCTTTAAATTTGAACTCTTATTTGGATTATAGGATATTTTTACACTCAATCCTTGAAAATTGTTAAAATACAATGTTTTTTTTTTAATTGAAAAGCTTTTTTTTTAAAGTTTTTAGAGCATTGTTCACAGTACTACACCCATTTACTGACTCCTCTAATTTTTACTGATTCCTGTGCAAATTATTGAGATTTTTTTAAATTAGTTTTTCACTAACAGTTTCTCAAGGTGCTGAACCCTCTTTTTCTTTATTGAAGGATCTCGTATTTTATATTTAGTTATATTTATTTGTTACACTTTTAATGTAAAAAAACATAGTTTCTCAATTTCAACAACTGATAGTTTATTATTTGACTATTTTCTATTTTTAAACAGAATTTACATGATCTGCACGCCATTGCATTCTGCTTTTTACAGAAATATGGTTGTGTAATTATTTTGAGAACACGCCTCAAAAACAAGTATTTTGCCCTTGGAGATTCTGTAATTATGTACATAAAATGTTTTCCTCTTTATATGCTTGGCGTGTTACTGCTGTAGGTTCATGCCGAGTTGAAATGCTGTTTGTTCCTGATCACTAATGTTTATTAATGTATCACCATTCACCTTTTTAACTCGGCTGTTATTTTGATTGTAAATAAATGATAGTTGTCATGGTTTTATGACTTTGTGTCACTTTCTAAGGCTGCCTCCTTTGGGAGTTGCTTTTCACTTTCCCATGTTTCGGGACATCCATTTATAGAAGTTCTAATGGCTCTGAGCCATTTAGGATAATTGTGATGTGTGAAGACTGTTGCGTTTGTTGATTTTATTAATGACATATAAAGTAAGAACACTGCATACTTCGGTCACATTTCTGTGTATAATAATGCATGCGTTCCACCCAAACCATGTCATCTATTAAAGCGAACACACTTTGCATTGCTTTGCTTTATCTGTATATGTGTGATTGACAGGTCACGGATGCAAGAAGGGGGTGGCTCTAAATCTGACAGTAGTTCCCACTGGTGTGGAATTTCTCTGACCCAGAATGCACCTGGCAGCATGTTGACCAATGGAAGTGAGAGTGAGGGCAGCACACCGTCAGAACCAGCAGCCACTGTCAAGTCTCTCATCAAGTCCTTTGACACGTCTGTAAAGAGTGAGGACTTTTCACCATGTTGTTTTCATCTCATCTTATTCTGTACTTTACACAACTCGCTTTTAGAAAATCTTAAGTCATGGGGGGAAAACACAACTAACCCGGGGCGGGTTAGCTCAGTGGTTAGGGTGTTGGGCTATCAATCTTGGTTGGGGGTTCAAATCCCAGGTCCACTGAAGTTACCAATGTGGGTCCTTGAGCAAGACCCTTAACCCTCATTGCTCCAAGGATGTTGTGATTAAACCTGTGCTCACCTTGTAAGTCGCTTTGGATAAAAGAAGAAGGGTGTGGTAGCTCAGTGGTTAGGGTGTTGTTTGGGCTATCAAACTGAAGGTTGTGAGGTCCTTGAGCAAGACCCTAAACCCTCATTGCTCCAGGGGTGCTGTATTAACCCTATGTTCTAACCATGTTGGGTTATTTCTAAGTCGATTTGGATAAAAATGTCTGCATTATATTTTTTGTTTTATGAATATATAGCAAATCTTGAAAAATAATCACAGTGACGACCATGAATAACTGAGCAGTTTAATTCATGCATACAAGTATAGACTTAAGTAGCATTTGCAAAATTAAAATAATAAATATATAATTCCGGCGGCACGGTGGCTTAGTGGTTAGCACGTTCGCCTCTCAGCGCTAGGGATTCCCGGTTCGAATCCCCATCTGGGTGGAGTTTCCATGTTCTCCCCGTGTCTGCGTGGGTTTCCTCCGGGTTCTCCGGTTTCCTCCCACAGTCCAAAAACATGGATCAAGTCAATTGAATTCTCCAAATTGCCCCCTATAGAGTGTGTTTGTGTGAGTGAGTGTGTTCCC
>JAFMOD010000804.1:75621-113936 GCA_019802435.1 Corydoras maculifer | reverse complement strand
CCCCGTGTCTGCGTGGGTTTCCTCCGGGTTCTCCGGTTTCCTCCCACAGTCCAAAAACATGGATCAAGTTAATTGAATTCTCAAAATTGCCCCGTTTAGAGTGTGTCTGTGTGAGTGAGTGTGTGCCCAGCGATGGATTGGCGCCCTGTCCTGGGTCTATCTGCCCAGCGCCCGAGACGTTCTCCCCTGGATGGGCATGGGGAACCCCACCGCGACCCTAATAGAGGATAAGCGGGAGAAAATGAATGAATGAATGAATGAATAATGAGAAAATCTTAAAAAAAAGTGTAACAAACCTTGAATAGATTTCTAAGTAGAAATAATCTAGTTTTTAGACACTTTTTCTTATTTTATAAAAATTCAACAAGATGCATTTAATCATTATATCGGCAGATAATTCTACTTGATTTATGTAGATTTTTTTATTAATGTTGATTTTTCTTATTTTTTGACAGCGCTTTTTTTGCAGTGTGTTAATTAAAGCTTTCATTTATGTCAGAAGCATTCAGTCAGTTGTTCACATTATTTGTGCATGTGTGTCTGAAAGCAAACTGCTAAATGGCTTTTGTACATTTTGCCTAGAGACCACATCGACCATCACAGCACACAGGCAAATTGACAGAAGGTAAAGAAGAAAGCAAGGCAGGACTGACACCAAGGTTACAATAAAGCTTATTCCTCCAGGGACAATGCACTCGTAACACGGAGCCACACACGCATGCTCGCTCACCATATACACTCATGTTTATACACACGAGCACAGCTCACCAGGCTGCCCTTAAATTAAAGCATTAGTAGCTGATCGATACTTGCGCAAGGTGTATACCCCATAGCTCACGTTATGTCCGACATTGATCAACAAAGACTTTCAGTAATGGATTGCTGTAATAGGCTGGAGTGAACGGTGAAGATTTAATGAGGGATCAGGGCTGGTATTTAGATTTACCACAATGTCGAGTTTTTGGCTCATTTGTTTTTGCCAGTCGGCATTTTAATTCAATAAAGAATTAAATATTTATTCATCTGGCCATGTTGTACAAATCTAATGAAAACAGTACTGTGAACTACCATCAAGGCTTTTAATTTGATGTATTTTACAATAATGATTTTCTAACAGTGGCATGATCATATAGAGTTAACAGGAACAGCATTTAAACAGTTCATACAGATTGATATTCTTGATTAATTCAGTCTTACAGCCAAAGCAGGACATGCACGTATTACAAACTGGTTTGTTGTTTTAATTTAGATAAGTAGCATCAATAACTGAATTTTATTCTAAGCACAGCTTGTTTGAAACCTCTTTAGTCTTTGATCTTAGTCCTTTACCTGGCATTGGCTTCAGTTGTCGTTTTATAATAACAAAAGTAGTCTAGCAGATTTTATCATGATTAACATGTTAAAAGGAAACTGGTATTTTTTCAACCTATTCCCAATTTACTTTATTAAAAAAAAATTGCCAATCTTTTTTGGGAACTGTGATTTTCTAGAGCCAAAAACAATTGAAATAGATCCAGTATTGAGATAAGTGTTTCCGTTTTAAAATGGCTGTACAATGTAATTGTAAAAATACACATCGGATACAGACCTCAACAATTTCTAAAAATATTTAGATCCAAATAAATAAATGTTTAGATCCAAACATTTGCTGGTTTTCAAAGACTTTAAAGAAGGATGCCCAGGGTTTTAGTCAGTAATTGCACGTAAATACTAGCTAGATGTTTTCTAATAAAACAGAATGTGGCAATTAAGCATCATTTTAGTGCAACCATTAAATTGAAGTAAATTATTTAATAGTTCATAAAACTGCAGTGAAGGTGAGAAAGCTGTAGACTGTCTCTCAAAAGCATAACAGCACTTCTCATTAAATAGTAAAATGAGCAGAGGAATGAACACACTGACTATTAGGTGGAATCATTTTAAAGAGGACTAAGCCTTGAACAAAAACACATTTAACAATGAATTCATTCACATAGTTTACTTAGTCATTGCTTTAAAGTAGAGAAAGTAAGCTGAAGGGGTTGTACGTAGATGGCATAGAGCTGCAGGAATGATCTGTAATTGACAACTATCTGCCAGTGTGATGGGTAAAGTGTATAAGATAGTAATGAGGCCTGTGATGTTGTATGGTTCAGAGATGGGGGCTTGAGCAAGAAGGCAGGAAAGTGAGCTGGAAGTTGCTGATATGAAGATGTTGACATTTTTATTCTGAGTGAAGAGAATGGATAAGATTAGTAATTAGTTTATTAGAGGGACTGTACAAGTAGGATGTTTTGAAAGCCTCCTCAGAGAGGCAAGATTGATGTGGTTCAGATATGTACAGGTAGCTCAGTGGTTAGGGTGTTGGGCTGTCAATCTGAAGGTTGGGGATTTAAATCCCAGGTCCACTGAAGTTACCAATGTGGGTCCTTGAACAAGATCCTTAACCCTCATTGCTCCAGGGATGTTGTGATTAACCCTGTGCTCACCTTGTAAGTCGCTTTGGAAAAAAGCATCTGCTAAATGACTAAATGTAATGTAAATGTACAGAGGACCGATTTCTTTTGGCAAAAGGATGCTGAGAATGAAGCCACCAGGCAGGAGGAAGAGAGGAAGGCCAATGAGGAGGATGTGAATGTGGTGAGGGAGGACATGCAGGTGGTCAGGTTGCCAGAGTAAAAAAACAGCATTAATCAAGATTGAGAATGATCTGCTGTGTGGACCCCTAATGGGAACAGTCGAAAGTTGCATTACTAAGTTCAGAGTTAAGGTCGTAGACAACACCATAATGATAAGAATAATAAACAAAACTAAATATAAATTCTCCTTAACATTATATTCTGTTATCCTGAACACTATTACAAAAACATTATAATAAACTACAGCTCATGGATTCAATAATATCACAACTTTTAGAGCAAATCTGCTAAAAGGTCAAATTAATATTTTTTTCTTATTATTATCTTACAGTAATTACTTTCTTAAAGTAAAAAAGGGTTTCATTTTCAGGTAGACAAACATGGTCCTGTATAAAGTTTGCATTCTTCTCAGTATTCAAAAATAAGAAAACCTTCAAAAGAAACTGATTTCCTCTTACTGACCAAAAACATACCCATGTGGAAGGAAGCATGAGCACGGATGGTCTCACTACCCGTTTCTTAGCATTTTACCCCAAGAGCACTGAAGGAGACTATAGCATCGCCTCTAAATCCCAAGCGTAACAACAATTGGAATAAAAGGCTTATTGAACAATTTTTCCAAATAAAATTTTAATCTGGAATAGAGTTGAAACCAATGGCTCTATTTAAATGTATGCTGTCCTTGAGTGGCCAGAAAGGCGCCTATGAAAATAAAATGTATTATTATTATTATTATTATTATTATTATTATTATTATTATTATTATTATTATTATTATTATTAACAGGCCTGAGATTACAGGAACCTGATGACTGTCCTTTCCTAAAACGATAACCAAATTATAACCTCTTGGTCAAAATAATTAGCCAAAATGAACTTAACAGATTTGTATCAGCATTAGGCTGGTGGCAATCAGTGACTGTGTGGAATTCCGATATGATTATAATTTAAATTCACTAGTAATTAAACCACTTAGCCAGTCAGTTCAGCTCATCTTGAAAGCTGCAATTAGCTGAGCCTTATTTAGTACACAAAAAGACATTATTTAAGGAACGGAATTTTGTCCAAAGTCCAAACCTTTTCGAATTTCAATCATGATGAAATCTCCTAAATCATGTTCCCACTGTATTTTTATACCCTCTTTGATCCAGTTTATTTAGGTTGCTTTCTTTCCTTTCCTCTTGTGAGAAACTGGACAACAAAAAAAGCCTCAGGCTTGCTGTTTGTTCAGGATGAAGACAATGCAAAAAGAAAACAGGGGGTCCAAGACTGGAGCGGATTCAGCTGTTCACATCTTGCTCACCCTCTCGCACAAATATAAACAGTACTTGGGGGCTGTGGATCAAAATATCTAGAAATCCATGCAAAAATAGTGCACCTCTGTATAGCGAAAAGCCTTTGGGAAACAGTAGGGAAGCAAGGCTCAGACAAAACTATATCTGAGTCATAAAGCCACAAGGGAAATGCTAGATACCAGACTTCTCTAAAACAGTGGCTCTCGAGTCTCCGCTCCACCCATCACATATTTATGTGTCCGAACACTGCAAGCTGGCAATGGCTATTCTGGTTTACTGCTACCACAGATGTTTTACCTTGCAGCAAAAACATCACTGAGTCATATGGCTTCCACTAAAAACATCAGCAGCTTTCCTTTCCATATGGTACACAAGCTGTGTGGCCCTAATATCTGTTCTCTAATCAGTAAAGTTTAAGCAAACTGAACATTTAAGTTCATTATATTGTACCTACTGTAGTTGTAATTATAGTGGCAATATTTACATTTATTTACATATTAAAAATATATTGATTAATGTGATGGAGGTTTCTGTATGTGAGATATGTACACATGAACTCTAAATAGGACATATTTACATATTTATATTTACTGCATAGAGCAAAAATATTTAAACAAGTCTGTAGATCTTTGGGGTTATAAAAGGTTCCAGTATCAAATTAGACAGTAACAACAATAGACTTTGACAAATTCACTTTGTCCTTGGCCCCATTTTAATAGTTTATGAATAGAGAACAGGCTCATATACATTATTTGGACATATAGAATTGTGTTGAGACACAAACATTACAGCAAAACTCCAATATTCATACCAGAAACTCCTTATATAAACTCCTATAATGCAACTTGCTCCACTAATCAGTATTACCAGAATGAATTTTAGAGTTTTTGCACTTCCAGGAAATGGGTTCCTTACAGCATACTGTTGTTTTAAATGCATGGCGAGGTGCTTTGATCTAATACACATTACAATGGACTAAAAGGACAACCTGAATTGGCACCAAGAGGGGTAGCGCTGGTTTTTCCTTTACTACTGACTTGGGTTGTTCTCAATTGTAAATCGATTTATATAAAAGCATCTGCTGAATGACTAAATGTAATGTAAATGTAAGAGGTGCCACACAATACTTTTGTCTGTACTATGTAGGTTTGACGATCAGTGTAAAGTCTGCTATAAAGTCTACTTTTGTTGTATGTGCAAAAACACTTTTCATACTATACCCTGGTATTGCCTAGCTTTATTTTTGGTGCACATTGGCATTAATAACTTTCCCTACATTTATTTCTTTGAATTACATTTGTTCTGAGCCAAAATTTTTAACCAAAATGGAAGGTCAGAACAACTGTAAAGAACATGGTAATTTAAGCAAAAATGATTAATAAAGCTTTATTAACCACTTAATCACCAAAATTCACTGGGATCAAAATAGGATGTATTATGACTGTCAGGAAACAAATATTACTTGATGTGATATTCAGCATATTCAGGTACTTGGCTTAATGTGACCTTAGATCCATCCATTATCTTAATCTGATATTAGGGTCACAGAAGGGAGTAACAAAAGGACCCGGAGGAAACTGACATGAAAATGGAAACTCAGACAGCACTAAGAAGCGAACGTGCTAACCACTAAGCCATCATGTCACCCTAACCTCAAAAAAAATTTATAAAACATAAATTCTAAAACATAATTTTTTTTTTTGACCTGACATGGTACTTGTTTATATATGTTTACTTGCTAAACAGATCAATACATCCTCATTGAAAATCAGGTCCATTTTTGTGTTGTTCCACTTCCAGTAAATTGGTTCCTTTTACAGCAGACAGAATGTAAGAGGTCAGTATCAACATGTTTTTTTCTGGAACAGCCTCAGATGTCATTGTACATTTGAAGTTACTCATCTGAGAGTATCCTCTTCACCATCAGTGACCTGTGCAGAGATCAATCTATCCCTTTACCTTGATTCATGGTCTCTTTTCTGCTAGTGCAGACCATTGCTTCAGCTCTGGGGCAGACACAGACAGTTGCAGCCTTTACCATCTTGGGTTTATTTGTGGCTTAACGCTGTCTCGGTCTTTGTCTGGTGCTCTATTCGCAGTGATTCACATCTCACCCCAGTCTTTAATTCTATCCTTGTTCAATTCTTGCATAATTTTCAGCTACCAAGACAAAGGTGCTAAGAAACGGCAGGATGTTGTGTCTAATTTCAAAAGTGAAAAATGTTAATGAGAGAACATGGGATTAACTACAGTCTTTATGAGTACTGTAACCAGGTAATGAAACAATAATAAAGGAAGCAGTGATTAAGCCCAAACTTAGACACCAGTACACCGGCAGTGTGTGTATACATAATCAATTTAATCTGATGACTCTTAAAAAAAATGTTTCACATGCATTTAAGTAATCTGCGAGACTCATGGGAAAACCTGAAATTGCATGATTTTACAACAACATTTTTTGTTGTTGTTGAGAAGAACCAAAGCTTTTCTTTACAAATATATAAGAAAGAGATAATATATTTGAGATAATAAAAATGGTTGGATTTTTTTTTTTTATCTAAGGAACTTGGATATAATTTAGGCTACATGTGTCCTGACTGGGGACAGACACATTAATATCTGCTAAATAGATCTGAAGCTTTTATTGTGCGTGTATGTGTGTGTATTGTTTAGAATCTGAATAAACAATCTGAACCGATGTTTTTTTTTTGTTTGTTTTTTTTTTTTTACATTAATTTCATCCAGCTGGAAGGTTCTTTAAATAATTGATCTGTATCATTGTTTACTGTGAACTTATCTATCCATCAGAACTAGTTCTAAAGCACATTGGTGCAGAGAATCAGCTTTGAGTGTCTTAAGATTTGGTAATGTGAACATAACCATAGGAATAATGATGATTTGACAGATAGCATGTGACTTCTTGTTATGTGCATGAACTTGGTAACAGCATTTATAGGTCAACAACACGAGTGGAAAAACAACAACCCCAACTCATACGTATCAATAGAGCAAAGCTGCCATCTGGCTTATTTCTCCTTCTCGACATGACCATGTCCCGTGGACGAATTGTCATCCTTCAAAGCAAAATGTGCTGCTTACGCAAGCTCCTGCCACTTTTATCTGGTCAGTTTGGCTATGAGAAGGACCTATTAAAAACCATTGTGAGCTACATAGAAATGTAGTTGAGTTCATGCTTGCCAATTTTCGATAGATGCATACAAAGTAAAGATTATTTAAATGAGTGTAAACCATCCAGATCTAATCTGAGCAGAAAATCATTACATTTACATTTGGTCATTTATTGGACGCTTTTATCCAAAGCGACTTACAAGGTGAGCACAGGGTTAATCACAACATCCCTGGAGCAATGAGGGTTAAGGGTCTTGTTTAAAGACCCACGTTGGTAACTTTAGTGGACTTGGGATTTGAACCCCCAACCTTCAGATCGATAGCCCAACACTCTAACCACTGAGCTTCCATGCCCTAACTGAACAATAAGACTTAAAATTAGTAGGTAGCCTTATACCACATACTTCTAACAATTATAAAGTGATTCAAAAAGTGGGGTGGGGTAATACAATTGTTACTGTAATACAGTGAAATACTAAATAATCGCATTGAGATGATGTTGCCATGTAGCATCAACAGTTAACATAAAGAGTCAGCAGTTTTAAGTACATCAATGACATCTGAAATCAAGTATTTTTTTTTACTAAGTAAGTGTTAGAACGAACATCATGCTGGTAAAGTGACCTGAGAGAAGGAAGGTCCTGAAATCAACTATTGAGTAAGCAGCCGGTCTTTATAAAGTCTGTAGTGTTCTCTCAGTGTTTGTGTATTTACTCTGAACTGGCCATATTTCTGTGTCAAACATGGGTGTGGATGTAAATATATTGTCATGTGTCTGCATTGTCATTAAGCCATGACCACTTTGTGTTTGCCAACTATCGCCCATACGGCTAGACTTCCTACGAGTTTTGATAAGAGGCATAAAAAAATGATTGAATGACAGTCTCCGGGCGACATAAGTGGTGAGCACTCTAGTCTTACAGTTTAAAAGCCCTGGGTTCAAATCCCAAAAAACATAATCGGTCTCCATTTTGTGTGGTAATTTAACAACTATCAGTTATGCAGGAAGGCTGATTCATGCAATATGTGATAACCCAATTCCTGTAAGTGTACTGCGCACTGCTTGTAGCATATTGCACTGCTGTCTCTGGTATTGCACTCATGTTTCTTGTGTCATTGTTTGCTGTGTGATTGCAATAAAAGAACTGCCTAAGTGTCACTGTATTACACCAGTGGAGTGAGAATAACATCTGAATCTTCTTAATCTTGAATCTGATTCACATTATTCTGAAACAGGACTGACTTGTCATTTGTTTCTAGGTTCTTGGCTTAACCATCACAGTGCATTGATTTTGTACGATCAAGTGATCAACAGCTGATTCAGATCGCTGTGGTATATTTGCTGTTTAAACAACCCAAATGAGCCTCCTCTAATTATCTTTCTCTCAGCTTCCAGTTTTTGTCCACTTTCAGTACACACTAATCTATCAGTACATCTTGTGGGCTTACTCACTCACTCCGCTATAGATTACCACATGATTCTTTCACTTCACTTTGATAAAAAGAAATCACCTTTCATATCCCTTATCACTGCCAATTGAAATCTCCTGAGCAATTTCTGTTATGCAGAGACATTTAGTATTTAATACCTTAAGACACACCTTTTTCCTCAAACTTTTCCTGTAATATTGTCATCATTTTTAAGTGGGTGTGAGGTATTTACATTGCACCAAAGGTTAGTATTTTATGATTACTGCAGTACATCCTGTAGGATCCTAACTTACTGACAATGTGTTGTTCCCTAAAAACCTCTTCAACAGCAAAAAAATAATGTTACACAGTTTGAAGAGCATTGATAGATTGATATACTTTATTAATTCCATAATGGGGGAATTCAAAAAATGAGAATGATCAGATGTGATCAGATGTAATACAAAGAAAAAGACAGGTGATAAAAAAAACAGCCCCAAACTATTATCCTAAAGAAGCACAGTTTGGGAACCACAAAAAAAACACCTTAAGCAAAGCAGATATATAACAACATATAGACTGACAGGACATGGTCACGCTTTTTTTGGACCGACTGCCACTTAACGGCACTCAGGCTCATCATGTCAAAACGAGAGAGTAAAAGAGCTTGGCTGAGTGTCAATATATTTCATGGTTATTTTTTGATATACAGAACTAAATAATGAGTATAACGTCTCTGCTCTATAATGATTATATTATTCATTCATCCATTATCTTCCGCTTTATCCTACATTAGGGTCGCGGTGGGGTTCCCCATGCCCATCCAGGGGAGAACGTTTCGGGCACTGGGCAGATACTCCCAGGACAGGGCGCCAATCTATCGCTGGGCACACACTCACTCACACAGACACACTCTATATGGGGCAATTTGGAGAACTCAATTGACTTGATCCATGTTTTTGGACTGTGGGAGGAAACCGGAAAACCCGGAGAAAACCCACGCAGACACAGGGAGAACATGGAAACTCCACCCAGATTGGGATTCGAACCGGGAATCCCTAGTGCTGAGAGGCGAATGTGCTAACCATTAAGCCACTGTGCCGCCCATGATTACATTAGTACCAATTAATTTAAAATACCTCTTATATTAGTTATGCTTTCATGTATTATTTTATTTTATGTATTTCTTTTGTAATTTGTATATCCTAATGAGGGTTACTGCTACTGAAGCTTCCCAGCATTCAGAGAATTAACCAGGGACAAATACTTTGACCAGATCACAAGTCTATCGCAGGGCAGACACAAAAACAGACATGTTTACAGATACACACACATTTGGGATAATGTTGCAGAGCTAGTTTATGTTCTGGGATGGTTTTAGACTGTGGACAAACTTGAAGATCAGCAAAAACAGCTAAGAAAATAAATAAAGCCAAAAGACTTAAATTTTAGCTCAAACTTGTTTATTTGGTTTTATCTTTGGTTTCGGTGAGACTATGAAAGGGAATATCTCTGCATTCAACCACATCCTCACTCCCAGCAGTATAAGTAGTGACAAGCAAATGGTGGCCTTTTTTTCAGAAGGGCATTGATTTGTTATTAAAACCATTGCAAGCTTAATATTCGAAAAGTTTGGGAAATGTTGCATTTTTGCCCATGAGAACAAATATACAACATCAAACCCTCAAAAATTTTTCCCATTGATACGTCTGTCTCTGCCAATCCAAAGTGATTACAGTTTTTTACGCAATGTAGTAAACACGTAATCAGTAAAAGTCTGTGTCCCTAACTGATCTGAATCTTACTTCCTGTGTTTCCCTTTGTAGACAGCTGTTTGGACATAAATAGTCTAAAATGTAATTAACAGACGATAAAACTCCACAGGCGTACAATTACACTGCCTGAGCCTCGAATTAATGGAGGAAATGACAATGGGAAAAGCAAATGATGCTCTTGTATACTTTACTGTCAGCCACTCACTAATGCTGTAATATGGCTTAAAGTGGGTCATACATCCAGCTTTAGATGTTTGTAGAAGAATCAGTCTTTTAGACTTTGCTTTCCTATGATGAGGAGAAAATCCAAACACAGTTTTGTTTTATTTATTTGATTTGTTTTAGTGTGATTAATTAAAGGATGCCACAATCAAACCTTTAGCACAACAATTGAGCAAACACATTGTTATTTATTTTAAATGACCACAAGAATGATCTACAAATCTTAATAAAACTGGTCCATCAAAGTGCAAATCCCATTTCTGGAAAATTTTGGAAGATAATCGAAATATTTAATAAAAGTATTAATTTGTTAATTGACTTAATTTTTTATTGAACAGACAAAAGCGCAAAGAAAAGAATTTCCCAGATTTTAATCGCTGTGCCAATCTATTGCTGGGCACACTCCACCCTGTGGAGTATTTGGATGCATGTGATGGAGCATTGTCCTGCAGGAAAATCATGTTTTTCTAATGTTTTTTAATGTTGCAGCTCTGAAATATGGCTAAACTGGTGGCTAATGGCATCTTGGCAGCTTCACGCTCGATTTTCTTCATTTTCCTCAATTCATGGGCAATTTTTTTTTCAACACGCTTCTTGCGAACCTGTAGGCTATTTGCCATGAAACACTTGATTCATGCTTCAAAAGTTTAGCAATTTCAAGACTACTGCATACCTCTGCAAGACATCTCACAATTTTGGACTTTTCAGAATCCATCAAATCTCTCTTCTGACACATTTTGCTAAAGGTAAGGAAGTTGCTTAATAATTAAGCACACCTTATATAGCGTGTTGATGTCATTAGATCCCACCCCTCCTTATTACAGAGCTGCACATCACCAGATTTACTTAATTGTTTGTTGGCTTTCAAGCGTATACAGCTTGGAGTAGGACAACATGTATAAAAAGGATGATGTAATCAAAATACTCATTTGCCTAATAGTTCTGCACACAGTATAGAGGCAATTTAGAGTAGCCAGTTGAAGCATGTTTTTGGACTGTGGGAGGAAACTGGAGAACATGGGAACTCCTTTCGAACCTGGATCCCCAGCGCTGAGAGGCGGTGCTTATTGGTTAGCATGAGCTGTGAATTATCCTCAGCTCTGATCAGAGTCTAAATGGAATTTGCCTGTTCTCTCTAGTATGTGTAGATTTTTGTTATGTACCGCTTAAAGACTCTATGGAAAGGTTTATCAAGGAAATCGAAGTGTTTCACATAACATTTGGTTTAAATTATATATGTTCATTAAAAGAAACCCTAAATACTTCAGTGCATTATTTTATCTACTTGTCATCTTTATGTTTTCGGTGACCAGTTAAAAATGTGTTTATGAAGTCCAATGAATACAACCTAAAAATTCTATTCTGTTGTGATGTACAATTGTACAACTGCTATCAGTACATGTAATAGGATTTGACACTCCACTTAAAGCCCTGTGGCTTCAGCTGAATCACAGTCTTAATGACATTCAGTCATTACTCTATCCAGTGATAACTACATGAACATTATATGAGTCACTGATCTTATGCCTTAAAATGTCAGATCACGCTGTAATATGAAACACTTTTTTCCTTGATCACTCCATTAAGATAAAAATACACAAAGAAAATCTGACTCAGAATGATCTAACTTTAGGTCACTAGTGAATAGACTCACCAGTAACAAGTTGTGGACTGTACATACAACATGTTTTACTGTCAGAATGGTGTTTTTCTAGGCAAAATCATTGGGTCAGCGAAATCACAATGTGCTACTCGTGTCTATTTCTCATACATGCAAGCCAAAAGCGACTTCCTGTCACTGGACTCAGTGTTTGCTTTTGAGAGCCCAGTCTCAGCATGTTGATAAAGGCTGCTGTTGTTTCAGCATTCTTAACCCGGCTCGCTTGTCCCCTCCCTACAAATCTCTTCATGCTCGTTTCATTATGTGGCCATAGGGGTCACACTGACCAGGATGTGGCTTCGTGCTTCTCCACCTCACATCTGTACCACACACACACACATTTAATTCTTAGCACTAATCTAACTCCCTCTGACGCTCTATCCTTTGTTGAGGGTTAAGGGATACAGGATTGGGTTTGGGACAGATGGTACAAGCATGTAAAGAATGTCGGCCTGACATGACAGGTCCGTGCGGGTCTTCCTTACCTAGACAGAGGAGTCATGTGTGATTAAATATAGCCTCACATGTGCACTCTTTCCTGTTTCCTTGTCTCTGGCTTTCATGCTTTTATTTTTTTCACCTTTTTCAGTTTCTTTTAGTTTCTTTTAGGCACCACTAAGAGAAAACATGCATTTTCCCTAGTGTTTTCTTTTAGCAAGTTTCAAATTTGTATTTCAGTCAATTTCATTTAGAGATTTAAACTTACAAACCCAAACATTGGCTTTGCAGCCCAATAATATCTTAAAGTGAGAAGCTTCTGCAAAAAAAGTCTATGCTAAATTGCTTATACTATTACATAAAGCAAGAACAATGTGAGCAATTGTGATATCTGCCAAAAAGATCTTATTAATCTGTCAAGGGAATCAGAGTCTTCATATTGCAGCATGACCTGACAAATTTAAGGCATAAGATTAATGACTCATATAATGTTCATGTAGTTTACACACAGGATAGAGTTTAATCTGCTTGAACAGACCATTATTTGTGAGCTCAGTACTTTTTCCTTAAATTTAAGCCAAGCACAACCTTAAGTTATAAGCAATTTAGCATAGACCATTTTTGCAAAAGGTTCTCACTTTACGATATTCCTGGGCTGCAAATCCAAAGTTTGGTCTTTAACATTCACATCAACAAACATCAGCTAACAAAGTTTCTAGACTCATTTCCTCTCTGGTGAAACGTTACACACAACAATACATTCACTTCTACCTTAATCAAATGTAGGTAACGTTCCATTTAACTCTTCCACATGGACCATGTTTTAGCAAGCAATGCCACACAGCAGAATGATGCACTGCAACTCATGTTCCATCCAACCTCTCTGTAGGTGTCATGGCTACATGTGCCTTGTAGACTTTTATAGTCATTTACTTTGTATGCAGCAAAAAGCATCAATTTTAATCAAATCAGATAAGTGCTTGGTGGAACCACCGAATGTTTCAATAACCTTCTAGTATTTTTCTAGTTTTATTGGTAGTTTTGCATTATTCCTGGATGTGGATCACAAGAGCTTGACCATTGTATTGTTGTTCAGCACTGCAGTGTAGTGAAATAAAAATAAGAAAAACATTCACCTAGTTTCTTGAACTCCTATCCCAATGGTTTTATATACAATTACTATTTAAAGTTTAAAAGTGCATTAATTTTATACTATTTTAAATATATGATGTTGCAAAGATATTTATAGACCCTTAATATTACATTGTATGGGCATTCATAGCAATTGATTTAATTAGGTGTTAAATATGCTTCTTATTTATCCATCTATATATTATCTTCTGCTTTATCCTCTACAAGGATCATGGAGGGTTCCCCATGCCTCCCTCCAGGGGAGAACGTTTCGGGCACTGGGCAGATACACCCAGGACAGGGTGCCAATCTACCGCTGGGTGCACACAAACACACTCTATTTGGGGCAATTTGGAGAATTTAATTGACCTTGATCCATGTTTTGGACTGTGGGAGGAATCCGAAGAACCTGGAGGAAACCAACATGGATACTGGGAGAACATAGAAACTCCACCCAGATTGGGATTCAAACCTAGATTCCCAGTGCTGAGACGTGAATGTAATCACTAACCACTATGCCACCGTGTCACCCTGCTTCTTATTTATTTTAAATGTTATTTTATAAAATGGGCAGGACAGTGGCGTAGTGGTTGGTGATTACGTTCGCCTCTCAGCACTGGGGATCCAGGTTCAAATTGGAAGATAATGGATGGATGGATAATAAGATGAGATAAGCTTTTGTAACATTTCATAGGTGATTTTTATGTGTATTTAGGTGATTAAGATATACTTTTACATTAAATAGTTTTTTTAACTAGCTCTTAATAAAGCAATATGAAAATCCAATTGAATTAGTTGTGATGCAATGACATTATTTAGAAGGGCGATACTATATATATGATATTTTAATCATGCTTGCTATATTTTCATAAGATTTGTTTTCATGAACTGATTCAATCATGAACGGATTTCATTAATTACTCCATCCAGCAAACATCATGGAAGGTCATCTAAGCTCATTATAGTCTTTTAGCCTTTCGATCATAGCAGGTCTGAAAAGAGCATGTGATCCTTCAGAGTTGAATGGCAATCAAAATGATTTTCAGATAATCTAGAACCTCTCTGTGTGAGGGCTAAGCCCTGGAGAGCCACAGCTGGCATCCTGCCTTGTTCCCAAACTCGGCTCCCCGCTACAACACACATACGCATACCAGAACAACAACTGCACTGGGAGATACAAAAAGGGACAGGAAGTCTAGCACAGGACAATGACTTTGGAGTGTGACGTCCAGCACGTGCAGTCCATCTTAGCTTTTTTCCCCCTCTGCTGACACTAATCGCTCTCTTGCACTTCTTTTTCCTGACATATTCACTTATGTGAATGTGTGACATCATACAAGGGAGCTCCGGCCCGACGCCCCCGCCTCTCTGTGTTCGTGCGTATGGTAGAGAGAACGTGCTGGGTAGCATGTTCCACTGCTTATCCTCAGCACACTTAATGTTTCTAATGGCTCTCCAGGTAAAAGGGCGCTCAGGGACCTCAATCGGATATATGACGTTGAGAGCTGGACTGGAATCATTCATTAGGTCTGGTTTACTGTGGTTAATGAATTCATACATCACAGCAGACATTAATTACTGTGGCGGATTTTTAGCATTACATTCCAATTTAAAAGGCTTTTGAGACACAATGGAACCAGAGAGGATCCTTTCGGAGTCTTCTATATATCGATGTGAAGTAAACTCCTGCATATGATCTAAAGCTTTTTTATTACACAGCTAAGTCGAATACAAATTCTTACTCATGTATAGAATACAAAAGAAAAACTATCGCTATATGTAATAGACTGTTGCTATGAAAACTTGCTCGAAGGCAGAGGAAGTGAAATCTTTTTAATATACAACTTACTATTTTTGTCAACACAGGTTCTGGAGTTAATAGCCTTCAGCATCTCCTGTGACCCTAATTAGTATATGTTAATTAAGATTCACGTATATAAATAAGATAAGAAATAAATATTTTCGTCAAGCAGCTGCAGGTTTTTAAAAAAAAGCTGTACACCGGGTATTTTAAGACGCTATACTTCATCTAAAGCTGCAGTGTTTTATTGTAAAATGAGCTGTATACAGGTGGCATGATAATGTAGTGGTTAGCATGTCTGCCTCCCAGTGTTGGGATCCAGGTTTGAATCCTGTGTCCATGTGAGTTTCCTCTGGCTTCTCCTGTTTCCTTCCACATATCAAAAACATGGATTCAAGGTGAATTTGCTGCTTTATACTGTCCCGATATAGTGTGTGAGTGGGTGAGTGTGTGCCCAGCATTGGATTGGTGTCCTTGGTGTATCTGCCAATTGCCCCCGAAACATTTTCCTCTGGATGAGCATGAGGAAGCCCCCACCCGCATCCTAAAATAGGAAAAGTGCAAGATGAGATAAGAAAATCTGTATACATGTGAAAAGTATATATTTAAATTTATGTAAATGTATATTTATTAAAAATGGTTATAAACTACGGCGTTACGGCGGCTTAGTGGTTAGCACGTTCGCCTCTCAGCGCTAGGGATTCCTGGTTCGAATCCCAACCTGGGTGAAGTTTGTTCTCCCCGTGTCCGCGTGGGTTTCCTCCGGGTTCTCCGGTTTCCTCCCACAGTCCAAAAACATGGATCAAGGTCAATTGAATTCTCCAAATTGCCCCATATAGAGTGGGTTTGTGTGAGTGAATGTGTGCCCAGCGACAGATTGGTACCCTGTCCTGGGTGTATCTGCCCAGCGCCCGAAACGTTCTCCGCTGGATGGGCATGGGGAACAACCCCGTGACCCTCGTAGAGGATAAAGAAGAAGATAATGGATGGCTGGATGGTTATAAACTACTAATAGGCAAACAAGGTGCACTTTAACTACATTTAATTAAAGATTTTTTTCAGTTCTTAGCAGCTAAACTCCTATCCTATACCTATTATATACATGTGTATTTACTTAGAACTCAAATGCCTTACTGCACTGACTGCCTGCTTTCAAGAGATTTTTTATGTATATCAGTCTGCATTAGGCTAAGACATTACTGTTCTAAAAAAACTGCAATTCCTTATGAATAATAAAATGCACTGTTTATCATGGCACAGTGAGTTAGTGACTGACAACACAAACGCTGTTGGTAATTCTATTTTCCCCAGAGAAAGAAAATGTGTCGTGCATCCTAAGAGTATGATTAGTGAAAGCAGGAGTGTCAGAATTTAAACACGTGTTATTCTCAGGGTTTACAGTCTAAAGCTTTTAACACCATATTGTGTCTTGATGGCTCTTAAAGTATAAGCACAAGCAGGTAAAGGGAATTGCATATGCCTTTTGTTTCTCTCTTAGAATGTTGACGTGACCAACTTCAGCAGCAGTTGGAGTGATGGACTGGCCTTCTGTGCTTTGCTTCACACCTATTTACCCGCACACATTCCCTACCATGAGCTTATCAGCCAGAACAAGGTACGAGTCACAGACCAAGCTTCATTCACATGCATTATCTTCACTCAGAGGTTTATAAATAATAATAATAAAAATAAAAAAATATGTATTTATATATATATATATATATATATATATATATATATATATATATATATATATATATATATATATATATATGGTAAGGTCTGCTTTTTTAACATGGGGAATCTATAGTAAGCATTAATGGGCAATTGATTAAAGTTGATAAGTTAGCTAGGGTGAATGTAGTGTTTTATACCTATAGCAGATTACATTCACAGGGAACTCAAATGCCATCTGATATTATTGTTCAATTAGAACTGTTACAATCCAAATAAAGGTTGACCTCTGTAAACCTGGTGAACACAGCCATTTCAAACTTATATCCATTGGCAAGGGTGAAGAGTTCGTTTTAGACTTACCAGCTTTCCCTAATTGCATTACCACACATCTCCCCTAGGCAAGTCCCATTGTTCTTAACCTGATATCTGATGCTGTTATCATCAGCAACAGCACCCCTTTGCATTGCATCTTTAACATTTTCCAACCTATTAGAAGGACTATTGACAAGTTTTTGGAGTGTGTTTGTGAACATATTTGCCCATATACCCATAAGAGCAATTAAGAGATCAGACACTGATGTTTGATGAAAGAATACAGTTTACAATCTCTATTCTAGTTCTGATGTGTCCCTAATGTGTTTGATAGGGTTAAGGTCAGGGCTCTGCAGACCAGTCATGTTCTTCCAAACAAATTAGAGTGCATATGTTTCTGCCTCATGGTCATACTGGACCTTAATTTTATACATCCGTGTAAATGGAACTAAATGAAACACCTGATTTCAGTTAGTAAGGTGTATGCTTCAGTGGTCTGTCACAAATACACACACACACACAAACTAAAACAAATACATACACACACAGAATCTTATGCTACACACTATGTGTAGAGGACTTTTAGGTAGCTACACCCTCAGAATAGCAATAAATGACTAATTGTGCCATGTCATTACTTGGCAGAAGCAGTGTGTGAAAACAAAGTACACCATTAATGCTTCCACAGAATTAAGAGGGAAGGTAGCAGTCAGTTACTGCTCATCAAATGCCTTCGATTAACTGATCATCAGTAATTACAGCCACCTCGATAAAGATAGAGTTTTAAAAAGTTTTAGCAGTTTGCTGATCTGCAACATACAGATTTATGATACCAAGTCTTTAGACATCAGCAGGGATCTTAGAGAAGAAATCTGAGTAGGGTCATACAACAATTTCCTTTAACGGTTCTTAAGATTCACAAATGCAAAACATTTAAAACAGTTCACAAACATCCCAGAAGTCAATGTCTCAACAAACTGACCCAAAAGATACAGACCCTGTAATCGAGTATCAAAGACTACATAAGTGTGGCTTGTTTGGATTGTCTATTTTAATAATAAAAGTGTATTTAATAATAATTACTAAAAAGTTTAAAGCAGCACAGTTTAAAGTTTGCATCCGTTGTATCTGAACAAATAACAAGACAGTAAAAATGTTGTTTGGAAAGACAAGACCAAAGAAAAGATGTTTGGTCATAATTCACAAGGCCAGAAAACAAACAAAGCATATCAGAAAAATAACACTTCACCCCAACCGTCAAGCACAGTGGTGGAGGAATGATGAGTTGGGTTGTTTTGCAGCCACAATACCTGGACAATTTGTGCTTACTACACCAACCAATAACTGTATATGGTGTATGTATATAAATACACAAACTCACACACACCATAAGTATTCTCGAGTTAAATGTGAGGACATCACAACAAACTGGGTCATGCAACAAGTATATAATTCCAGGTACACCATCAAATCTACAATAGCATGTATAAAGAAAGTACTTCAATCAAAGCGAAAACCTGAACTTAATTACAATCTCGTGGTGGAGCTGTGCAAAAACGAATGCTTAAACTAATTCTGTAAAATTGTAAAGTAACATTGGTCCATATGCTAAAATATTCTAAATATTTAAACAGAAAAATATAAGAAATGTGTTTATTTGAAACAGACATCATTAATTGTCGCTGTAAACAATTACATTTACAAACTTTCTTTAATTTCCATTGCACAGAGCAATATTGGCAATGTATATCAACAGTGACACGTAATCAATAGCGTTCATTTGATGCCATGTGTTTAAAATCAGATCAAGACTCGCTGACTTTCTTTCCTATTAGCTACTCAGAACATAGTTTCAGGCAGCAAGGAGCAAATAAGACAAGCTTGCCGTCATTACTTGGATACATTGAAGCTCATTCGGACTTATCAAGTACATATCCAACCATGCAATCTGCATAAACAAACACTGCTTGTACTAAAGAGCATGGCCATCTCCAGAGGTTTACAGATGGGTGAGCATTTGATTCTAACTAGGAGGCCATTAATCCCAAAGGCAGTTCAATGCCACAATATAACAAGTGAAGGAAGCAATCAGTAAAATCCTCATAATTTAGGCCTTACACCCTGTTAATGCTCACCTCATGGCGGGTCATTAGATGTCGGTACACTGCCTTCAGTAAGTCCTGTGCATAATTGTAGCTACTTTATTAGTGCTAAAAGCAACAGAGCTTTCCTTAGAAGTAACTATTTTCAAAGTTGTAAGCTTTTTAGTAGTTATAGCATTCAGTATTTGAATTAAGAATGGTCAAGGCAGATATAAAAGGCAGGAAAAATATTCTACGTAAATCTGATATAGTGTGGCATTTGTAATGTAAACTAAACATAGCTATTGTTGACCCTGTGACCTTCTTTGTCTATGCTAATGAGAACAAGATTTACAGATGTTTGTTCTTGCTGTGTACAGATGTGGATGTTGGTGAACGCTGGTGCATAGTGACGTAGATGCACATTTTTTTTATGGGGAGTTTGATGTCTGTTGCATAATTTGAATTTCCATGTGGTAAATGTCCTCTAAAAGTTATGTTTGTTTTTTATTTAGGGTCGCAATCTGACCTTGGCCTTCCAAGCAGCGGAAAGTATTGGAATTAATCCCTCTTTGGTGAGAAAACACACGTACACACTCTATACCCTCAACACAAAGCTTTGAAACCAGCATTTTGTAAAAAATTATGTAGACTCCAATGTAAAATGTGTACACCCCTACTTCTACATAGAAAAACACATTTACAAGCCATAATTCTGTGTGTATTGTCTGGAAGTGGTATTGTGTGGAAGTGGGAGGCGAGGAAAGTGGAAATCTACTTGATTATCCGAGCTCCAGAAATGTCCATGAAGACTTAATGATTTTTAAATGTAGTGATTGAGCTTTATGCCTTTGTTAGATAATTTTAGCAATGTAGTGATCTCACCAGGAAGCAGGGTTTGCATCATTACATCCTGTGAAATAACCATGCTTGTTAACTACAGTATAGCATGTATAGTGTGGGTTGAAAGCATCTCTTTACTCTTCCCAACACATGTAAATAAGAAAAAGAACAAAATGCCAAGAATATATTTTAATATATTTTTTTATTTAAAAATTTTCTTTTTTTTAAATATATTTTATTCCGTGTTTCCATGTTCTCCCCATGTCCGCGTGGGTTTCCTCCGGGTTCTCCGGTTTCCTCCCACAGTCCAAAAGTAGTGATTGAGCTTTATGCCTTTGTTAGATAATTTTAGCAATGTAGTGATCTCACCAGGAAGCAGGGTTTGCATCATTACATCCTGTGAAATAACCATGCTTGTTAACTACAGTATAGCATGTATAGTGTGGGTTGAAAGCATCTCTTTACTCTCCCCAACACATGTAAATAAGAAAAAGAACAAAATGCCAAGAATATATTTTAATATATTTTTTTATTTAAAAATTTTCTTTTTTTTAAATATATTTTATTCCGTGTTTCCATGTTCTCCCCATGACCGCGTGGGTTTCCTCCGGGTTCTCCGGTTTCCTCCCACAGTCCAAAAACATGGATCAAGTCAATTGAATTCTCCAAATATTGCCCCATGTAAAGTGAGTCTGTGTGAGTGAGTGTGTGCCCAGCGATGGATTGGCGCCCTGTCCTGGGTCTATCTGCCCAGCTCCCGAAACGTTCTCCCCTGGATGGGCATGGGGAACCCCACCGCGACCCTAATAGAGGATAAAGCGGAAGATAATGAATGGATGGATATTTTATTCCATTACTCAGGGGTCCAAGTTTTGTGTTATTTTACCCTTTGTGCTTTATTAGTATATAGCATATAGCAGTCTTGGTCAAGGTCCATGTAAAAATAATTAAATACATCTTCAGCAAGTAATCTACTTCTGTGTAGATTATGATTATTTAAAATTATTATTTACGTGCTAAATTTTCCAAACAGAAAATAACAAAACAAATCCTGTATAATAATGACTCTTTTTATATTCTGTAGGTGCTCTTTAAACAAGTAGGTTTAATTAAGAAACTTTTTGGGTTTTTTTGCAGGATTTAAAGGCGCTCTCTATAATGGACATGTTTAGTTATTGACACTAAGAATAGCAAAAATGTGTCACTGAATCAGTAGTGTCTAAATGTTCATACCAACAAGTGTTCTGTGAATAATTGCAGATTGGAGAGTTTATCCTGATTCTTGAACGTACTACAAAACCTAGAATGTGTGCTCTGTGGTTAAAATATTTCCATATAATTTATGATGGTGCAATATATGGACAACAGCATTGAGACATATGAATCATTGAATTCAGGTGTTTCATTCCGTCCATCAGCCACAGATACTTAGTATGAATGCAATGTAATTTAAACAACATTATACGTTAAAAATAATAGAAACAGGTAAAAAGAACCATATAACTGCATCCAGGTGCATAAAGCAAGCTTTATAAAGGCATGGTTGGGTGAGTTTATTGTGAAAGAATTTGGATAGCCCTTACAAAGCCCTATATTCTTCTCATTGGATATTTGATATTTTTCCGAATGAATGGGCAAAAATTTCCACAAACCTCAAACTTGTAGATTACAAACTAATGACTAATGATTTAACGAATGAAAAAAATATTAAGCCTGAAGATAAAGAAAACTTGTATAAAGTGACATTGGTTGTCTCTTTTGAGTGTTTATTGATATGATAAATGATCTAGTGAACTCAGGCCTGAGGACTGCAGTGACAAACTTTGCTTGATGAATTATTCATGAGACATTCAAGTATTCAAAGAGAGAAAAGCCTAAAGTTATTATAGAGATCAATCTGCGCAGTATCAGCAGGGTTTATTAGTTTAACTCTCCAAGCCCCTGGTTTGCGATCACTATGTAAAATTGGCTCTTGGTGCCTCCTCAGGGAAAAAGCAGCCAGCAATGACAGAACGCTGGTCTGGACTGAAGGCCAGCATTGCCCTCAAGGCACTTAGCAAGCTCTCTGTACTGCTTTCTTTCACTTTCCCGAAGTCCAAACTAGATTACGTTTGCCTTCGGGGATCTCAGTATTTTTGGCAGGTCGAGTGATGGAGTGGCCATGGAGATGTCAGAACTGTCACTACCTTTCTGTAATATGTATTAGTATTTTAGCATTTCAGAAGAAGTAGGCTTGAATTTCCTCCTACTTTGTTCTTATGATTCATCCCTGCCTTTCGACTTAGGCCAAACACATGAATGCAAATAGACAAGATATGATGTACTGCCTTTTGGGATGTGGAATTTTATCTCATTTACAGTAAAGAGTCCAGATGCAGTTTTCCAGTGGTCATTAGTAATATCTTCTGATATACTGCTATTTGGGTAACATTGGTCACTGATATCTTCTTTCCAAAGATATGAATCTACTGCCAGCAAATGTTTCAAAAAGCTACTCATACACAGTGCATTAACCCATTACCAGATGTGGAAACACCATAACGCAATCTGTAATTAAATCATTGTGACATTGTGTTGGACAAACACAACAACAAGAAGAAATGAAGATTCGAAAGATCAGTATAGATGAAAACTGTATACGGTAGTCTTAGCTTTTTATAATTTTGATAGTTCTAGAATAAAACAACAATGCATGAAGAGAGTTTTCTTCACATAAGTCTGACTTTTATATGGCAACCTTCATTTAGCATTATGTATGTGATAAGATGTAATATGACAAAATAGAGTTTGTGATGATATAAATGATTATTGTCTAATATTAAATTCATCACTTTGTATGGCAGTATTTCATTAGTTAGACGTCTCTAGCTAAACATGTCTTTGCCTCGGAGGCTCATGTTAAAGGTCATGACTTTCTGCTTTAATTTTGTAACACAGCTGGTTTGACCTGTGGGTATGGTGTGCTTAATAAAGTTTATAAAAGCAACTACAGCAAAACGTATTGCTATAGTTAAATTAGATTTAAATAAGAATATATTTTTGAATACATTTATTTCAGCTTTAAATATGGTGGCCCTGAAGTGTGAAAAACACCAAAATAATTATATCTGGCAACACATACACACACACACACACACACACACCCCCCCCCCCCCCCCCCCCCCCCCCCCCCCCCCCCCCCCCCCCCCCCCCCCCCCCCCCCCCCCCCCCCCCCCCCCCCCCCCCCCCCCCCCCCCCCCCCCACTTAAATGTTTGTTTTTTTCCCCATTGGAACTTGTTAAATTGCACTCGTAAAATATTTAATCCCCAGTTTTCAGCTCTTACTAGCAGCATTGAGGTAAATGCCCTAAGGGTACGAGTCTTGAGGTTATATTTCACTGTGGGATCTAATTATTGGTCACACTAATGATAAGAATGCAGAACGGCTGAAGGATATTCCCTGTTCCCTCTTAAGACATTTCAAATTTTAAAACGATATACCTGTGGGAGTAAATGATAGCTGAGTGAATTTGATGCTAAAAGCAAGACACATTATTACAATAAAGACTGAAGTGAAAGCTACATTTTAAAAGAAGGTGACCTTTGGCCTAAATTATTTAGCGCAATATTACCCACTTCAGACAAAGGTGGAAGGTCTTTGCTTTTCGAGTAATTATTGGGGAAGACATTTTTTACTCCTCTCACTGCACGTAGAGGAAATAGGGAGGAAGAGACTGAGGTTCGGTCCCATACTACAGACTTCCTTACTAAGCAGTGTTTATGGATCCTATTTAGAAAGGTAGCACCTAAAATAACCATCAATAATGTGTAAGGAATGCTGGTAACATTATTAGATGTATTATCAGATGATTACAGAGCATGGGAAAGAATCATGTTCATTTCCACATGATGTCATACATTTACCATTTTCCTAATTGTAAAACTTTACAGCTCTAACATTTTTACTTTGAATAATATGAAAAAAAAACATTACCATTAGTCTTTTTTAGTACAATTTTATTACATTACACAAAATGTTATCATATTTGCATGAATCACATTGATGAAGCCAAGTTTATAATTCCAGTTAAATTTTTTTAGTGGGGAATTTGAATGTAATGTTTTAATTACTCCATTAAGATAAGATATGGCTTAATTGGTCTCACAATGGGAAAAATCACATTCTCAGCATTAAATAACAGTAATTTGGAAAGTTGAAAAGATATGTCTATTATCTAATATAACTAATAATATGGAATATTAAAATATTATAACAGTCATGAAAAATTGTCACTTTTTTAGGAATAGAGTAATGGAAAATGAAAAAAGTCATTGCTTAGTAATAGCTTTTACAATGTAGGCAGAATTCAAACTTATAACTTCTGTGTATGTAAGAATGTAGAGGAAAAAAATATTTTAAGGGCATAATACTTAAAAATACTATAATTATATGTTAATGATATGAAATATATCAAATGAAACTGGTCATAAATCTAAGAAATGACATGTTAGGAAAAAAAAAAAAACTTATTTAAAAAAAACACAGAACTCATACACTACTAAGTTTTTGCAGTGAGGTTACATAATATTGCACGCAAAAGCAATTTAGAAATAGCTCTGTAAAAAATTTGCGGAACGCACTTGCTAGTAACAGCATGACATTGACACTGTGCGCATGATTTGATGACCCAGGAGTGACGAAACTTGTCAGACAGAGCCCTGACCTCAACCCCAATAAAGAACTAGTCTGAACTCCAATGGCTATTGTAAGCCCCATCATCAAACGCAACATACCAATGCAGTGTTTACTTAATATACAGAAAGCAGTTCACAATCATAAAAGGTACGGTATTACATTTATAATAAGCATGCACTGGTTTGTTTCCATGTAACTTATTAATGCTGTTAAACACAGTTCCTTACTCACTTTTAAATACCACCTTACATTCTAACACAAGTGGGTTTCTTAATAATTAATTTTATTTAATTACTTATTTCTCATTACTTTTATTAAGTTGTACTTTATTACCTGCATTTGCATAATATCGATAGTACAAGTTTCAAGTGGTTTTTATTGTCTTTTCATCTTTACTCTGTGAAATGCAGCCTAAAACTGTATTATACAAAAAGAAATCCACATAAGACATTGTTATTGCTATTCTTTTAAGGTGTCCCATCAATGCACAGTGTATGTGTGTGTGTGTGTGGCAATTATTACAGTATAAAAACTACAGTGGTATACCAAATGTTAACACTGGTTTTTACTCACTATGATTACATTTTCCTTTTGAAAATAATCAAATGCACAATAGGTGTATAAATCTAGAAACTGGTAATGTTTTATTGTGTGCACAATCTGAAACTTAGTCAATATAATGGTTTTGATGATTATACTAAACATGAAACTTCTTTCCAGCCATTTCAGAAAATGATACAAATAACTAACAAAATGATTTCATAAAGGTTTTTCAGACAACTAGCAGACACATGGCCATTAACCAGCTTTAAGCTCTGTTATGAATTCATCGTTTTCCATTGTTTGTGATAATCTCCAGCAGACGTGTCTGTGTGAGATTGGGCTGAAAGCAAGCCCAATTTTACTGCATGCTCATAAATACACTACATCCACTTAAGTATGGGGACATATTTTATTAGGATTTAGTTTAGTGTCGTTTTCCTGATTAAGGTTGTTTGGGAAAAGTCCCTTTTATTTCTACTAGTCACTTATGTACATAATAAAACTCTTATAATATGATTTGATATAGTATGTTGAGAAATTCATCCCAAACCCTATCATATTTAATATAACCTGGAGTGTCAATTGTGAGGAGCCTTTGTCATAAATGATTAAAATATGTTTCCAAAGACACACTACAAAATCTTGCAGAAATTGCTTCCTAATAGATACTGTTATAGCTTTATAAGAAGACTCTAGCAACATAATTTTTAGAAGATTACTTAACTAGCTTTACATTTTTAATACTTAAATATCCAATCCATCCATTATCTTCCGCTTTATCCTCTACTACGGTCGCGTTGGGGGTTCTCCATGCCCATGCAGAATGTTTTGGGCGCTGGGCAGATATACCCAGAACCCAATCTATCGCTGAGCACACACTCACACAGACAAACACACAAACACACAAACTCTATATGGGACAATTTGGAGAATTCAATTGACTTGATCCATGTTTTTGGACTGTGGGAGGAAACCGGAGAACCCGGAAACCAACGCGGACACAAGGAGAACATGGAAACTCCACCCAGATTGGGATTCTAACCGGGAATCCCTAGCACTGGAAAGGCAAACGTGCTAACCACTTAGCCACCATGTCGCCCAATACTTACTTGAATATTGTACGCCAACATCAGAAAGTTTTATCGTCAAGGTACAAACAAAATGTAATAAGCATTTTATTACTGTACAAAATTACAAATAAATACTAATTTAAACACGAGGTGTGCCGAAATGAGTGGTTTAGTCTTGTATCTGAAACACCCAAAAATGTATATCGCGTAGATATTCACATACTAGTTATACATGTGCTTGCTAAAAATGAAGCAGATGTTGCTAAGTTACAGATATAAAAAATATATGAATCACAGGATACATCAAAGGCGACAACTCATGTCAGAACCGATCAGATGCAATCAGAAACGTAATGTGGAAGTCTGGATCTCGTTTTTTGGGAAATCATTTCCTCACACAAACAGCACTTTGATTTAAGGGGTTGAAGACTCTAGGGTAGTGTGGTTGCCAGATGTAAACATAGCAAAATTGGTGCATTTTAAAGTGAAAATGGCTGTGTAAAAAAGCCATAGCTACTTCTAAAATGTATGAAATCAAATACTTCAAAATCTAATTTAAATGATTAATTAATGATGACAAGGTCATAAGACTCCAAACACTTGTGGATATTCAGACACTGCTGATTGACTAATAAGCCAATAAAAACTTTGTAAGCCCTTTTTATTGACTAATAATGTAGTTGATTATTTAAGGAAATCCCGATATTTAAGAACATCAGGAACGGGATGTCATTCAAGCTCCTATGTGTAATGAGTCATCGGTCTATATCCGTTAATTTTTTTAAATACAGTATGGTTAAGATAAACATCCTACAAGAGATTTATGCACCTAATATACAATAGATAAGTGTTCATGTCTAAATGCCTTTTTTCTTTCCGTGTCTCCATTATTTAGGACATTGATGAGCTGATGCACACAGACAGACCCGACTGGCAGAGCGTCATGCAATATGTTTCCCAGATCTACAAGTACTTCGAGACTTGACGTTTTATTGAGGAAAAAGGAAATAGACACTTCACAGAAGCACTTTCTGTCTGCTCTGTTTGCCTTCTCAGCACAAGCTGTAATTTCATGTACAACAAGATCCAACAGACGGATCAAACACACACAAAGTCTCTTCCGGACTCTATACACAAAATAAACATCCTATAACTGCTTCCACTTTACACTTCTATACTCTGTATAGATTTATTTTTCTGAAAGAAGAAGATAGGAATCATATTTTTCACTCCACATTGTCAGGACTGGACTATATTTGTTGTTTGTTTGTCATCACTTTAGATTAAAGTCAATAGAGGTACAGATAAGTGTCAAACTGCAATTAGACTGTTTACAGAAAATCAATTATTTTTTGGAGTGTATTTATTCGGAATGTATTTGCCTTGTGGTGAGCTTTCGGAACTGTTTGGTACTACAAACTACATATTAAAAAAAAAAGATAATAAAAGACTGACTTCAGGTTTTGGCAATATTCAAAAACTAAAGATCATATCATACACTACAGCCTGTGTGAACGCTGCTGTTAGATCTGTGCCAAATTCCACCATGGAAAAATTTAAATACTTAATTAATGGAAGTATTTTAGAAATGTAACTATTTACAGAAATTTTTTTTTTTTTTTTAAATACAAACATATGCACTATATTAAATGGCTTTTGTGTTTCTCTTAAGAAGTAGGTTTAATTTATGGGTCTTATAGGTACATTTGTCATTTTACTATTTTGAGATATTTCTGAATTGCGTGAGGTCATGTGATGTCTTACTGGACATTCTCGAGCTATAATAAAGTCTTCATCATAAGTATGTTTGTGATTGGTTAGAATTCATGTATTTTATTTGTCATTCCACAATATAAAATACAGTACAGTAACAAGGTGATGCACATAACAGCTACTACACAATCAACATAAAGTGTACGTGTGCAAACACAAGGATCACAATAAATACAGGACGATACACAGTACAATAAACATTCAAGTAATGGTTAATTACATTGGAACGCTTTAAAATTAATGTTTTTTTTAATTGAGCTTCTGCTGTTGGGATTTTGACAGTAAGGGTAGAATTTAAGAGTTGAGACGGTACTGGTTTTATATGGCTACTGAAGCCTGCTAACACATTAGTGACGGAGCTGTAAATAAGGAATGTGGGTGTGGAACGGAAACATTTTACCAAAATTCACTGGAAACATTTATGTCAAGAGAGTTTATTTAAAAAAAAATTTTTTTTTTCTTTTCTTTGAATATTAACTATGCTAATGGTGTTTGTTTACTTATAAAGTTTCATTTTTAAATTGTCAGGTTCAGTAAATAACTGGTAACTGTGCATTTGAATATACAGAAGCTTGTTTTCTACAGATGTTATAATAAAATTATAATAAAGAGTAAAATGTTATTTAATGGATTCTAGTATTTGCAGTGCAAGATGTCCTATATAGATAATTTTAAAATGTCTGTCCAATGCCATAAATAAGCCTTACTTACAGTGCTACAGGATAAAGTTGTGAAAAGGCACATGAAGCAAAAAGAGATTAAGAAGTGTTAATGTTAATGCTGTAAAAAAAATAATTAATAAAAAATAAAGGTGTTGATGACACCACCTTTACCTAAAACAGACAGACTCTTCAAACTGGATATTTGCCTCTTTAGTTCATTGATTCAGGAAGTTATCAAAGGGAAAATGTCAACTTTAAAGAGCTCACCTGTCTTAATGACTGTGGAATCTGTACACGTGACTATTTTACAAGCTAAGCTGTATGACAGGGAGGTTAAGTAGCCTGTTCTAAAAAGTTCTACACGGACACTGAGGTGCACTTTAAAGAGAAATACACTAGAAAATTCCCCAAAATAAAATTTGTTTTTGGAGAAAGAACATGACCCAAGATATACAATACACACTACAATGTGTAACATGTTGTCAAAGGGTTTTGACCCTTTGACAAGAGCCAGTTTCCCTCATTCATCTTAGTTGTCTAGATGGAGAAATTTATAAACAAGTTCCCACGACAGCGATGGATTGGCGCCCTGTCCTGGGTCTATCTGCCCAGCGCCCGAAACGTTCTCCCCTGGATGGGCATGGGGAACCCCACCGCGACCCTACTAGAGGATAAAGCGGGAGATAATGAATGAATGAATGAAAGTTCCCACGATCATATTCAAAAACTCAAGCTCAAGTTCCGAAAAATAGAAGCTACAAAAAGGAGAACATCTTAAAACTGAATATTATGAAAGCTCCACTTTCATAATATGTAGGTGTCTGTATATTTTGAACATATGGTGAATTACAATACAAGCAACAAACGTAATGTATGAAATATTTATTTAAATACATATTCTGTACATACATGAGTTTATAAATTATGCTGCAAACATTAATACACCTTTTCACTTCATTGCATTAGAATCAGGTTTAAATCAATACAAAGTACAGTTACACTTTCTATGAATCATAATGCATTATAAGTGCATTCATAACATTTTATAACAGTCATAAGCCTTTATTAATGTACATAAATATTTATAATTACAGACCTGAAGTGTTTTAACGATAGCATAAGGCTTTATAACACAAATTGTTATTATCCATTATAATATAAACTTTGGATTCTTTGGATTTTTAGTCACTCTTACTTACAAGATGACTTCACTTTTAGTCTGTAAGGATTATTTATAATCTTTTATGATTATAGTATATACTAATAAATATGCAGTCCCCTACATAGAGGCAATAAATAACCACACTGCCTAATGCCTGTAAAAAGAGCTTTCAAAAACAGTTATAAGCACCTATAGTCATTTTTAGGGAAGCCGTTAATGGAAATATCAAAGTTTTATGACACTGGTTTCTACGAGAATAACCATTTATGCACAGTTACAGGGGTGTGCAAATGTTTGGGCACCCCTGATTGTTTTCATGGTTTTCTTTCAGAGATCATTGGTTTTTCATATCAACAATTTCAGTTAAATATTTCATCTCAGACAAACACAATATCAGGGGATATTTAAGAAGTGAAAAGTTTATAGGATTTACAGAAAGTATGCAATAATTACTTAAACTATTGGGCAGGTGCATACATTTGGACACCCCAACAGAAAAAAATACATCAATATTTAATAGATCCTTTTTTAGCAGAAATAACAGCCTCTAAACCCGATAGCTTCCAATGAGAGTCTGGATTCTGGTTGAAGGTATTTTGGACCATTTTAAAAAAAAAACTTCTCCAGTTCAGCCAGGTCTGATCATTTCCGAGCATGGACAGAACACCTTAAATCAGATTAAACCACAGATTTTCCATAATATTCAGGTCTGGGGACTGTCCCGAATGTTGTACTTGTTCCTCTGCATAGTATTTAGGGTCATTGTCCTGTGGAAGCCTGGCACAATTTCAACTGTCACTGATTCTTAAACATTGTTCATCTTAAAAAAAAATGTGTTCCAATAATTACTGCTAAAGATATGCAAATCAAATCAGGGGTGCCAAAATTGATGTACCTGCCTAATTTTGCTTCAATAATTATTACACACTTTCTGTTAACTTCTTAAATATCACTGTGTCTGCCCGCTATATGATATAATTAACTGAAATTGCTGATATAAACAACCAATGCTTTCAAAAGGAAAGGCATGAAAATCTGGGGTGCTCAAAGTTTTGCATATGACTGTTAAATACACATTTCATAATGTATTATGTCACTTGGTGTTATGAAGCTTTATAGCATGTTGTTATAATACTTTATAATTGAGATTAAGAGCATCTATTTATATTAACAGAGGCTTATGACGCGCGTTAGAAAGCATTTTTAATACATTATAATGCTTTAAAAAAGGAAAAGCATGAAAATCAGGCATGCTCAAAGTTTTGCATATGACTGTTAAATACACATTTCATAATGTATTATGTCACTGTGTTATGAAGCTTTATGGCATGTTATAATACTTTATGATTGTGATTAAGAGCATCTATTTGTATTAACACATGCTTATGACACGTTAGAAAGCATTATTAATATGTTATAATGCTTTAAAAAGGAAAAGCACGAAAATCAGGGGTGCTCAAAGTTTTGCATATCACTGTTAAATACACATTTCATAATGTATGATGTCATTTGGTGTTATAATACTTTATGAGTGTGATTCAGAGGGCGGCACGGTGGCTTAGAGGTTAGCACGTCCCGGTTCGAATCCCAATCTGGGTGGAGTTTCCATGTTCTCCCCGTGTCTGCGTGGGTTTCCTCCGGGTTCTCCGGTTTCCTCCCACAGTCCAAAAACATGGATCAAGTCAATTGAGTTCTCCAAATTGCCCCATATAGAGTGTATGTGTGTCTGTGTAAGTGTTTGCCCAGCGATAGATTGGCGCCCTGTCATGGATGTATCTGCCCAGCGCCCGAAACGTTCTCCCCTGAATGGGCATGGGGATAATATAGGATAAAGCGGAAGATAATAGATGGATAGAGTGTGATTTAGAGCATCTATTAAAATTAACAAAGGCTTATGACACGCGTTACAAAGCATTATTAATACGTCATAATGCTTTAGGAATGTTTTATAAAGCATTATAAAATACAGGTTTCATAATAAAAACCGATCTAATCGTGACAATATGAGCGCGCCATGGAAGTCAGAGAGCCACGTGGGGGCGTGTCCACAGAGTGACAGCCGTGTGGGGGCGTGTCCACAGAGTGACAGCCGTGTGGGCGTGTCCAGGACCTGTGATGGGCGTTGACTCGGAGCGGCGCTGCTGAAAGCCATGTGTTGCGCTCGTTTCTCACCTCAGATGCAAAATGCACCACTCGAGCAATCGAGCGCAGTCTGAAGTGTTCAGGGTGAGAAGTTGAGCTTTTTCTTTACTCCCCTGATAGATTTCGAAGGCTCCATTACTTTTAAATTTGTCTTTTGTAACTTTATCCGTCAGTCCCGTGCGCTGGGAGCATCTTTGAAGGTTTATAAGGCGTAGCTGCCTTATGTGCGCAGAGGGCATCAGTGTGGAACTCGTGGCCCCGCGACGCGACACGCAGATGGCAGTCTGCGGGAATGAGACAGGCGGGAAATGTGCGATCAGTTGTGCGAGGCGGGTTTCAGCAGCGACCACGACCTTCCCACGACTTGGTAGCGACTTGTGACGGGACCAGCGCCTCCACTCGGTTGACAGCTCGCTGAGATGAATACTTTCTACATCACCATTGAATTGATCATCGCTGTGCTGTCCATTGTCGGCAACGTGTTGGTGTGCTGGGCTGTGACCATCAACTCCACTCTGAAAAACGCGACCAACTACTTCTTGGTGTCTCTGGCTGTGGCGGATATTCTAGTCGGCTGCCTTGCCATTCCGTTCGCCATCACCATCAGCATCGGGCTGCTCTGTGACTTCTACGGCTGCCTGTTCCTCGCCTGCTTCGTCCTGGTCCTCACGCAGAGCTCCATCTTCAGCCTGCTGGCCGTGGCCATCGACCGCTACCTGGCTGTCAAGATCCCTCTCAGGTCAGTCTGCCCTGCCCGGGGGTTAAAACAGGCGCTGGGGGGCTCCTTATGAGCCCCAGTTACTATTAATGACAAATAAAAAATGTGTGAAGTCCAACCTAACCTCACATCTAATTTGAAATGAGTTTATACAAGACACATATCTTCATTTGCTCATCAGTACTTCTATCTACATAACTGTTTATCTGTTTAAACTCCCTTAAGGACCCCCACCTTCTTACCAGGGCTCCTCTTATGAGCACAAACACTACCAAAGAACTCTATTTTTATAATCTGTTGGTTCTAGAATTGTGCCATTTGCTGTTTTGTGAGTCATCTGCTTTGGTTTAATGAGTTCGTGTGAATACATTTCCATTAACATACACAATTAATCCTATAAAAACTGAAGATCCTAAATGATTAGTTATAAAACCAGCAATTCTACATGTATGTAAAACATTATATTCTCAATCTGTGTTAAACCACATCACGCAGCTGCAATGTCGAAAAGTCAGTTCTTAGCTGAGTAGTAAATTAAGTTCAAATTCAGAGAACGCAGGTGTTCGAATGAAATCTGAACTAAGGAGCATGCCTTATGTTACACAGGTTTAGGTTCGTGTTGCTGGGGTAACTGCTGCCAGTGCCTCTGCAACAGGATTATAAACCTTTGACCCCAAGATGCAATTCTACAGTCTGATTAGATCCGTCCTTGATCACGTCCCTGTTTTCCACGGATATCCATAAGGATGTCAAGTTGGTTTATTTTTGTCGAGGAATCCATATATTTGCGGGCAAACATCCGCTGATAGAAACTGACTTACTGTATCATTGGATTACAGTCTAAAACTCAGCAATCTAATTAGGTAAACTTCTTAAGTGATCAGAAACACAATGGTTAGGTGTCAGTAATCAATACACTGTCAATGTTATTTAAAATGGACCAAAGTCCAACAAGTTAATGTATACTGTCTTCTTCTGGGCTTGAAACATTCAATACTATTTTGATGAATGATGTAAATGTTAGGTATTAAAAAAAAAAAATACCTCACACATTTTTCCTGGTGCTACAGGCAGATACACTGAGTCAGGACATGCCTGTTACACAATCCCTTAGTCATTTCAAGTTAAATAATAACATTAGGAATTCTATTCTGATATGTAATTGGAATGAAATGTTGAAGTTTTAAAGTAAGAGGATTTGTATAGTGCAGAATTGAGGCTGCTCAACATGTACTGCGCATGACCTTGCAATACATTGTGCTCAAAAATCACATACTGTATGTTCATGTAAATAACAAACACAAAGTTTTCAGACAGTTAAAATACATGAAAAGTAAACTACAGAATGTAACTACGTAGTAGAAAAGTAAATCTGCACACAACACAAAACAAGTGAGGCAAATGTTCATGTAAGTTACAAACTAATGTTGTATGGTCATTAGTGAGATAGAAATACTAACTTCAATTGACATCCAGTTAATTGAGCAAGTAAACATGAGGAATGCAAAGTGAAATTTCAGGTCTGGTTAAAACAGAACTTTTGACATTAAAGTACAAATTAATCTGCTTGCTGGAGTGCCATGTTAGTCTAAGAGAGAGTCTAGAGACTGAATGAACTGAATATTTATTAGGTTGATAGCCCTGATCAGGAGCCCTGTCTGCCAAGTGGGTAGGTTGGATTGGGAATACTTTGCAAGCACATTTCCATGAAACTGTATTGTAAAATATCAATATCTTTAATTTCCAGGTAATAAAATATGTAATTAATTTACTAAATTAAAAGGTCATGTGACTCAATGGGGTAAACATATTTAGCGTAAAACATTAATTACTAAATTAACTTAAAATCTTTGTAATTTTGTCTGTTAAACACAAGTTTGACGGGGTTCCAACTTATCAGGAATTAAGGGTTTGTAGATGAACTAATTAGCTGTTTGGTTGCCAATGTTTCCCAAAAGTACAAAAAAGGGTCATAAGCATATTTTGTTCCAATCACAAAGATAATGAATCATGAAACAACATTATAGCAAAGCTGGAGTAATTCTGTTTAATATTACTCAGTTTAGTCAATTTTCAAATTGCATTATTAGAAATATAATAATATTTCTATTTTGTAAACGTCAAGTAAATATTAGCCTTGGATTTCAGCCCAAGAATAATAAATAATCAGTATTTGCTGATCTGAAGGTAGTATCCTAGGTGTATGTTTATTAAAGGCTTATGACTGTGTTGGTGGCTCTCAGGTTTCACTTAAGTTGTTTTAAGTTGTGTTGGCCTTCCTTAAAGGACCTTCTAATGTTCTATAGGAGCAGCTAGAGAGTCCTGTAACACTGGTGTCAGTTTTTAACCAATACAGTACTTTATACACTCTTAAAAATAATGTCATTAACGTTTTGGTGGTGTTACCAAAAATGACAATTTCTCACAAGAATAGTAGAAAATCATTACATTGTGGCAATGAAAAATCTTTCATCAAAACTAAAAAAAAAAATACTTTGTGCCTCCCGTTTAGAACAACCATATTATATATATATATATATATATATATATATATATATATATATATATATATATATATATATATATATATATAAACTGACAAATTAAATTAAAAATAAATAAAATCAAAATATTCTTATTTATAAACATTTGAGTCAATTTGTGTGCCAAATACTCATGAAATTTCAATGTATTTACATATTGCATTATATGCTTAATGAGTCATAAACATTTAGATAGCGTATTTATTCATGAATTTACAATGTAACTTGTAAAAACTACATTTGTAATCTGAAATGCAAAAGTCCAGAGTACAACAGTGGTGTTTAAAGAGCTGAAACGGTTTAAAATAATTAAAGTTTAAAATCTTACTGGAGGATGTTTTGTATCTACTCTGATCCCTCATAGTGAGGAGGATGCTGTGAGATGCCAAAACAATTCCAAGGATCACAGCTAGGGAATTTCAGACATTAGTTATGTCTCAGGGTCAGAATGTTCTTCTAAACTCAATCAGGCACCACCTACATAACCAGAAGTTATTTGGAAGGGTTGTTAGAAGACAGCCACTGTTGTTAAGGGCCAATAAACTCAGTTTGCTAGACATTACCAGAACTTTTATTGATACTGGGTTTCAGTAAAACTGTAACTAAAAGTGCTTTCAGTCAACAAACACCAAAAATGGAAGCTGTTCTGCCTTTAAGGTAGGCGCTGAGCCAAATTTGTCAGATTTTATAGCAATGCTGTAATTTTGCTGGCTTCATGAGTCTGTAGTTGGGCTGTCTGTAACCAGATGTGGGAGGGTCTACCTTAATGCAATGAGGGGTAGTATTTGTTTAAATAAATAAAAAAAAACTAGTGTCAATCATGCACCGCTTATTCATACAATTACTAAGTGGCATACCCAAATTAGGGTCATGGGAACCAATGTGGCCATCTAAGCACTCCTAGGACAAACAGAGGGGAGATACCCTGGCCACGTTGCCAGTTAATCAAAGAGCAGATAATCAAACAATTACACCAAAAGGCAGGATAGCATCTTCAATTAACATAACTAGCATGTACTTGGATTGTGGATGGCAACCCACTCTCACTCATGATAGGGAAAACATACAAAGAAAGAAAGAAAGCATTCAGATTTTCTTGCAAATCAAACACAGGACATACTTTTTTTTCACTACCCACTGAACCTTCTTGCATTTCTAATCAAGTACCAGATTACCAAAATACGTAAAACACAACTACCTTTGTCAGCTGGACTGTGGTTCTGGTCAATAGTCCAAAGAAAACAAGAGTAAGGAACTACCGTATATCACTTGTTATATCTTCTCTAGACATATCAGTATTACTGAAGGCGAAATGTTATCTGCAAAGGGAGGCTACACAACATACGAAATGACGGGGTAATGAGTAGCAGACACACAGATGTAAAAAAAATAAAAATAAATTTTAAAAAATGAATGTTTTTCCAGGAACTGTTTCATGTTTTTCATGTTAAAAACTACTAATAACATTAAAGATAAACGCTTATTTTTAAATGAGATTTAATTCTTACTCTTGCTGATATCAAAATTATGGATTATGATTATGAATTATGGTACAGAACCAAGATTTCATCCCATACGTGCAGGTTTAAATGTTAATAGAAAATCTGTATTTAAATCAAGCATGTATTAAACATCTCCTGACAGCAGGCCTCATGATTGTTGCACACATTATGGCTGTGAAAAAATGAGAAAAAGGCTTAAGGTGTTTTTAATTAAAGGACAAAAAAATCTTGTGAAGCCAGACATAGGGACATGCTCTTGAGGAGCCGCTGTGGTGTCCATTTTGGATTTTTGCTATTCTTTTATTATTTCAGATAAATTTGGACTTAACAGGATGCAAACCAGTATTTCCGTTCTTGAATCTCTTGTGTCTTCCATTCAACAGCTAGCACTCAAACTTTCATTCACTCTTCCCGCAACTATTCGCTAGAATACAAAGACAGTGATCTGGATAGTGTGCGGCGCAGTGTCTGGGGACTATGAGTTCACTGGAGCTGCGGCCTAATCTGAAGCGTGGGCTTGCAAACCAATGTGTTTCATTTATTACACACAAAGCACACTGTTTGGTGTAGAATGGCATGTTCACACAGTTTTTCAAAGCCCTCTCTCTTTCTCAGAAACACAAACAGCTTATCCAGACTTAATGTAAATACTCCCTTATATGTAGATTTTTTTTAGTAAGAAAAGATTTTAATGTGTGTCTAAAAACTGATTTAAGTTAAATGACATCACGCTTCCAGCAGCAACTTCTTTAAACAAACATTTAAGTTAAAATATTAAGTGCTGGCTTTGTATACGGAGAATCATGGCTCCAGTTGCTGTGTTTTGGCTCCATCCATCTAGTGAGGATACTTGTAAGTCGCTTTGGATAAAAGCATCTGCTAAATGACAATGTAAATGTAATGTCTAACATTAACACCAAATGAAGTTACTCCTGCTCTCGCATACTGTAAGTTCTTGTCTCCTGCATTTCACCATTCTAAAAATGTTCTTTATGTTGTGCATCGTTATTGTTTTATTAGCAACAGTGCCGTTTAAAACAATTCCATTTTGTAGCATTGATGAAATATATGACCATCATATATGACCCTCACATTTATTATATATATATATATATATATATATATATATATAT
>JAFMOD010000804.1:27945-75282 GCA_019802435.1 Corydoras maculifer | reverse complement strand
TATATATATATATATATATATATATATATATATATATATATATATATATATAAACACACACACGCACACACACACAAACGGACACACATGAGTCTCTGGCTATTGTACTAGGTTTAGTTAAATGCCAGTTAGACAGCTCTGTGAAGTTTAAAAGATTTCTAATTAAACTATGTATAGGCTTCCTGCTTTTCAACGTTTGGTTTACAACTAAATGCCATACAAAGCCTTTTGGATTAATATTTTTTTAAAAATGTTTTTAACAAAGTGAGATTCGTAAAAACAAAAATGCTTAGTGTGCACCGAACCCTGACTACATTTAAGATGTAGGTACTACTATTAGTTTTTATTTATACAATTTTTGTTTTACTCAATGGACACAAATGCCTTAAAGTGATGTAAGAAATGAACGGCGTAAACGATGGTAGAGCCGTATAGTGTAATGGTCACATTTTGTTATGTTTGTTAAGCCAATGACTACAATATGTAATTTAGTATGCACATCCAAAGCAACCTACAAATAATACATCTTGACTTGGAGTCAAAGCACAGGTTTAGCGATGAGGCAGCTTCCCTGGAGCAATGAGGTTTAGGGGTCTTGCTTAAGAGTCCATATTGGAAATTTTGTTGGATAGAAAATATTAATCTTCAATTTTTAGACTCCTAGCTTAAAACCACAATCACTTAGCTACCACACCCACATGATACGAGGCTTATTTCAGGCTCATAATACACAACACTCACAAACAACAGTTGTGAACAAGTGAAACTTGTTGCTTTTTCATTTTGGTACTCGGTAGGGCTGCAACAACGAATCCACAAAATCGATAACAATCGATTATGAAAAGTGTCAACAACGATTCGTTGTGTCGCACGATTTACGTGCTACACGCAATGTCGTAACTGCTTACGTCACTACAGCGCTGAAGAAAAATAAACAGAGCGGGTTGAACAGAACGAGGCGGACCGGAGGGTGAATCTATGAAACAAGTTTAACAAAGTTTAATAAACTCTACAAATTAAACATGGCTGACGCAGAAAAAAAGCTTCGGCTTAAATCATCAAAAGTGTGGTAGCACTTCATGCTTCACACAAATAAAGACTGGTAACATGCAAAATTTTACGTGAATTAACCAAACATTATTGAATTTTTTTTTTGAATTAATCGATTATCAAAATAATCGTTAGTTGCAGCCCAAGTACTCCGACAGTTTGAATATATTCTGTATTTCACACAAGTATACAAGTGCCTGATATTTTACATGTGGAGCAACTGGACTGAAAGACAAATGATTTAAATGACTAAAAGGCGTGTCTCAATATTTTTATCCATATAATTTTCTTTTAATATCTATTCAGAGATAAACAATGTGATTTGCAACAATTAGTTCAGGGACAATTCGTCAAGGTCCTGCTCTTACAAGTATTACAGTCACTCCCTCATTATACTCAGGAGGAACATAGTACAGATCCATCAGAGAGGAGACGTGCAGATCATTAAAAAATAGTAAGTGTATTGATACAGCAGTAGCTATTCTCGTCACATAATGCATACAATATGGTCCCCATTGTATCATTCACATTAATAAAGATCAAGAAAGAGATAAAAAAAAAAGGAGAAAAAAAATTACTGGGTGGAAAAAGTGCTGAGGTAAATCCAAAGGCATGACGTATAGAAGATTAAAAAAAGAAGAAAAAATAAACCACTAAGCAGAAATGAAAAACAGGAAAACTACAGAAATCCGAAAGCTCAGTGATTAGAATGAAAGCTTGACTTATTGAGTACTCCTTTAACCACCTACATAAAATATGGGTTTGCACTACAAGGGACTTTACCTTTTTATGAGGTGACAGTTCTGGATGAGTGTGTTTTTTTCCACAGAAGTCTTGTTCCAACTGCATGAGAAGCAGAACATGTTGATTTAGGCAAATTGAGACAATGTTTCACCCTTGACATGCATATTCATGTAGGAAAATATTCAAGTGCTGCAAGAAGGGAATTTTGTGTTGGATTTCTGGCAATTTAATTATTAACTATTGATATTTAGTCCAGAGAGCATGTTGCCACTGTCACAAGTACTAAGCATTAAATATTCAGTTGAAAACCAGAAGCAAATGCATGTTTAAATATTTAACAATAAATGAACGCAGATTAACTATCATAATAGCACTGGGTTTACCTGAGAGGCAGCTAAACATGTGGGACATGTAATTCAATGGAAGAGAGGATTGTAAATGAAAACAATGAAGGTATTATTTTTAGAGCCAAGATTTTTTTCCCCCTTAAAATGTGGTGTTATATTGGCCAAATGAGTGTCACTTTCCATCTTTGGAAAATAAAAGTGATTTTTATACTTTTAGGGTACAGTAGCCTTTAAGGTGCCCTAATCATTATTAAATTAAAATGTTTTATTTAGTTCTATTGCCACATATGTATGAAATCAAGCGCCTTCTCCACCCGTTTCAGCATAACTGTGAGAACAATTAAGAACCGTAAAGGCATGTTTGGGTGAGTTTGTGGACAGAACATGATAGACTCACAAACATACTGGACTTCAACCATATCGATCTGTTATGAGCTGAATTAGAATAAAGATTTGGTGGCATGGTGGCTTAGTGGTTAGCACATTCGCCTCTCAGCGCTAGGGATTCCCGGTTCGAATCCCAATCTGGGTGGAGTTTCCTTGTTCTCCCCGTGTCCGCGTGGGTTTCCTCTGGGTTCTCCGGTTTCCTCCCACAGTCCAAAAACATGAATGAAGGTCAATTGAATTTTCCAAATTGCCCCATATAGAGTGTGTTTGTGTGAGTGAGTGTACCCAGCTATAGTTTGGTGCTCTGTTCTGCCCAGCGCCCAAAATGTTCTCCCCTGAATGGGCATAGGGAACCCCACCATGACCCTAGTAGAGGATAAAGTGGAAGATAATGGATGGATAGAATAGAGATTGAATTGAGTCCTCTAATCCAACATGAGTGCCTGACCTTGATCTTCTAGAGGATTGAGTTAAATTCCCAGACATGTAACTGGTAGAAAGCTTTACCAGAAGAATGCTGGCTTACTGGCCACATTATTAGGAACACTAGGTGCATTAGGTATTCACTTATTGTGAATTTTTCTTCTCTCAATTCCACTTTGTATACAGATGTTTTTCCAGATCTGCATCATGGCATCAGTCGTTTCCTAGACAGACTGTGGCGTGACTTGGCAGCATTAGGTGCACTGATATATAAAGTACTGGAGGTTCCTGATTGGATGCAGATCTGGGGAGCATGAGGGTTAGTGGCATCAATCTCAGTGGTCATGCTGGCTGATGTTACATAGCATTTATCGTAGTATCTCTGGACTGTTTCACATGTGACATCTGTACTCGATATGAACCTTATCTGTAAATAGATCACTGTTGCACCTGACAATTCTGACGTCCTCTGGCAAACTCCTATTGAGCTGCATGGTGTTCGGCTGTAAAGCTGCAAGTCCCACTAAAACCAAGGACGATAGCCTCTCATGCCACCCACGTGGGGTCTAACAGTTTGTTCTAAATAATAAAGACTAGTGGCCTGCTGGAAGACACTTTGCAAGAATATAGCAATGCTCCCCCTATAGAAACTAGAAGATACTGCTTCTGCTGATGGGCTGATGCCCTCCTATGGCCCAGTACTGCTTGTGTAACTCCGCCATGCTGGAAGACATAGTAATCCTTACATAAGCATGTGCAGATGTGCCATTATTACAGCTGGACTACCGCAGGAACCACTTTATACTAGCAGTGACAAGAACACTATCAAAATAAGAAAATAGAAAAGAACCAGCAAGGTAGAACAAGGAATGAGGCTGGCTTCCACCTGCAAAGCCATTTTAGGGATCATCTTTATGTTGCCTCTCTGGTTGATTCAAAATTGCTTATGCTTTCCAACTGGGAAAAATAATATAACTGATATTGTTAGACTGTAAGGATTTAATGTAATAATAAAGCAACAACATATAAGAGGCTGTGCATTATTGTGTACAAATCATTAAAAAGGTGATGTTACGCACGATGCAAAGAACAGTACATTAACACAGCTTTATTGTGATTTATTCACAATAATGCACAACCTTGAGTTCCTTATAGCTTTTATAAAACTGTTAACTAACTCACTATAATAAATAAAACAAGGTTTGATTCATTAATGCTTTTATTAAAAGCATAAATGTTAATTGACTGGTTTTCTGTTTTTTTTTTTTTGTTTTTTTTTAAGTAAACATTGATCGCTGAGTAACAGGACACCATATTATCCAACATCATTAACAATTACAATACACAGTTTATAAAAAACAGCCGCAGCAGGCTTAGTGCTCATCGGGAATCAGCTCACAGTTTATATTAATCTGTATTTTATGAATTAAAATAAGTAGAATGAGTAATAATAAATCCAAACAGTGTCAGTGTTCACTCGGCATATTTGGGTAAAATGCTCCTAATGGTCCAGCTATGGAAACCCATACCATGAAGCTCTCAGTTAATCACATGATGAAGATCACGAGGTTTAGACATCTGTAGTGATTGACCTAAGACTTTCTTGTTGTCCTCAACAATGACCTCCACCTTCTTATAATACCACTAACAGTTACAATTCAATAAATTAAAAACCTTTAAGTTTTTTGGACGTGTATTTTCTGGCCATTAATGTCACAAAGTCCTTCACTCTCTTTTTTTTTCTCTCTCTGTTTAGGTATAAGGAATTGGTCACAGGAAAAAGGGCCAGAGAGATCATCGCCATTTTATGGATTCTGTCCTTCATAATAGGCCTGGTTCCTTTCGCAGGCTGGAACAAGAAAGCCAGTGCTTGCAACGTGGCAAAAAATGAAAGCACCTCCCTTCATAACACTAGCTCCACTAAGGGAGTGCCCACAGAAATGGACCAGGGATTCTTCAAGAGCTGTCATCTCACATGCCTGTTCGAGAGCGTGGTGGACATGAGCTACATGGTCTATTTTAACTTTTTAGGATGTGTGCTATTGCCTCTGCTTATAATGCTGGTCATCTACGTGAAAATTTTCACCGTGGCGCGGAAGCAGTTGCGTCAGATTGAGCTGGGGAGTGTGATGAGCAACGGGGAGAGCCACCATCAGCAACATCGGGGGCGGTTACAACGTGAAATCCGTGCTGCCAAATCACTGTCCATCATCGTGGGGCTCTTTGCACTCTGCTGGCTGCCACTGCACGTCCTCAACTGCCTTACTCTCTACACTCAGCTGGGTAAACCGGACTATGTCATGTATGTGGCCATAATCCTCTCGCATGCCAACTCTGCAGTTAACCCAATCATTTACGCCTACCGCATCCGAGAGTTCAGACACACATTCCGAAAGATCATCGCCCGGCATTTTCTCTGCCGAAAGGAGGAACTGTATCTTAGTGCCAGCGGAAGCAGCCGAAACAGAGACCAGGTCAAGATGACCATTGACCCTCTGTTATAGGGTTAACGTATCATTACATTTATATGTAATTCAACCCACACTCTGTGCCGTAAGAAATGTTTACAAAACAGGGAATTCATGCGTGGACCACTAAGATACTCTTGAGGACCAAAAGGACCAGAAGTCTTTCTCCCTTGGAGGTTTACTGAACTTTAGCAGGGCAGTAGGCTCTACTTTTGACACTACAGAGTCACTGGAGATACAAGCATTGCTTCTTTTACTCAACCAACTGTACAATTCAATCCAAGCCTTAAGGAAAGCAGCCCATATCTCGGTTGATCTTGTCAGATGAGACGCCTGTAACACAGTGATGCCTGTATAAATTTCCATTTGGAATAAAATATCACGAATATTTGTCAAAATCACGACACTGAGTGGCCTAGAACAGGAGTCGGGAACTGGTCAGATGTGGCAGCTGATGTAGATTACTGACAAATTTCCAATTTATATATATCAAAGATTTTTAATACATTAAAAATGAGTAACTAAAATAGCTTAACAGCAGAACTCTAAGTTAACCCCATCACATTTGTCGCACTGGTGCGCTGTATTGAGGTTGTGCTTTGGTTTCATGAGCAGTACAGTAAACGTTTTCTCTTAAACCTCAAGGGTAGAGGGATAAATCTCAACATATCGATTGGAAAAAGAATTCAGATTTGTGTTGGCAATTTTGAACATTATAAAACAGGCACTTTAAACTGTTCTATGGCGCTCAAAGCACAAGGTCTAAAATTATTCAATATTTATTGCTCTCACAGCTACAGAAGGCTTCTGACCACTAGCTTTGAGGAAAATGTGTTTCTTTGATTCCAGTAAATTTTATAAATTTTTCCTCTCAATCCTTTTTTTTAAAGCCTGGAACTGATAAGACTCTGAAATGAACAAACCAAACCCTTAAATCACTGCCGCATAACTGTACTGTTTTATTTCAAAGCACAAATCATTTTAAATGGGAGTAATGAAAGGGTACAAGAGAACATATCACATTATTAAGATTCACATATGGCACAGGATCGAGAACAAGTTTCCACATCATCTTATTATAATCCCAAACCTCAAACAAAACACCTCACTCAGTCAATTAAACAAATCTGTCCCAGTTAGTGTTGCACCCAATTCTAGCAAATCTGCAGAGAGGTTTCTGATCCTCAGGTGTTACCCAGACGGTCAGTTTTTCTGCCACAAAGGGCTTTTGTGTTCTAATTGTTTAGTATTTATTATGTATATTCATTAATGTACATAGCATTTTTATATGGTGGCATCCTGCCTTTATTCTTTGTTTCCATGTTTGAGCCTGTTCCTATTTCACTTGCTGGGCAGCTAAGCGCATTGTGAACGAGAAAGCTTTGTGAGGTTACAAAAAGGTCTCATCTTTTGTTTTCTCATTTTTGCTAACAATGCTAAAAACTAAACAACTTTAAAAAGCATCGCATCCGATTCAAGCTGAAGGAGTTTTAAAGTAGAGGACCATTTTATTAAAAATGGTTGTAAAGCTTTTTTAAACTGCAAAAACTGACCACTGGGCCATTTTTTATAAACTGAATAAAGTGAAACATATTTTAAAATGTTTTTGCACTCTTTTAAAAGCCACACTGAATTTACATCATTCTTGTTCTTTAACTGGTAAAATTAGCATTTTTATTCTTGAATAAATAATTTAAGTCACATTTTAGTCACATTATATTAAATAGGTTCGAATGTAGGCTACATACATGTTCTCTTTTAAACCGAGGTACATAGATAGAGCCCAATAGTCTTCTTGATCCTTTTAATACTTGGGGGTTATATATATATATATATATATATATATATATATATATATATATATATATATATATATATATATATATATTTTTTTTTTTTTTTTTTTTTTTAAGAAAGATGGTTGCACTCGAAAAGGGTTAAGAGACTTATTTCCAAATCATTTTAAAATCATTCTTTTCATATAGCGACAGGAAGTACGACCTTTTGGTTAGGACATTATATATATAATGTCTGATCTTGGTTTATTCTAATTGTAAAGCCCATTGGAATATGTTTTTTTTTTATTTATGTAAAGAATGAAAACCAGTCTGTTATGTCACTACTGCTGCTGAACTGATTTATTGAATTAATTACAGCGGCATTAATGTTCATAAACTATCTGCTTTGCAAAGCACTCACTTTATGTGTCAAAAAATAGCAATTGCTTGCTTGTTCTGACCTAAATGTTTCACTTCCACTTTAATCTGCTAAACATACAAAGTGGTCCCAGATGTCCTCCTGCTGGACTATTTTTTTTTGTCCTGCTATTTTGTCTCTTAAGGGTGCATCATTACACCCAAGGGATAAGTTTGTCATTGAATGAATTGAAGACCCGGAGCACATTGTATCCGCTACACAGAGATTTAAAGGGTTTATTTTGTGAAGTTAGTCCAGTTGATAATGTGAATTTTGCTAACAGTACCAATATTCAGACCACTTTGATAATCTGTATGTGATGTATCCAAGTGTTAAATAAGTTGTTGGGATATAAGCATTTGTTCTTTGGCTCATTATTAATAACCTGAAGTTGATATGTGCTCTTAATTTGTACAATTGTATATTATCTGAAAGAAAACATTTATTCCCTTAAATAATAACTTATGCTAGTCATTTAATATTAAGTATTTTGTTGAAGTACGTCGTTGCCATTCCACCATGCATCGAAATTGCACTGAAGGTTAAAATACTCTAAGCATTGTTTAAACGTTGCTTTTTTGTATGCTTTTAAAGGGCTAAACTGCAGGAATGTGCCAAATTAATGGATATTCCCTTGGAGACCAATCTGTACTGCACTGTAGTAGTTTTAAATGTCACGTTAGTCCCTTTCTAATATTCTGTGTATGTTTAATAACTGGCGATATGGGGTGAAAGCCTCGGGGTTATTTTGAAAGACATTAAGTATAGCTTTTAGCAATTAAGAGCTCCACATTTCATCGTTTTTAAAGGAAGTGTATTTTCTAAACGTGTGACAGTATTCATTACTTATCAGCAGACATTGCGGCTCATAATCGATGTTGAGTGTGTGTTAACTGTCCGTGTTGTTACGAAACTTTGTCAGCTGTAAAAAGCAGTGATGTTAAGTAACATTAATCTGTAAGTATGGTGAATTATTTTGTTAATAAAAAAATGTATTTAAAAGTGTCCCAAGATGAAATAGTTGTTCGGAGGCAAAGAGAAAAAAAGAGAGCGAGGGAGAGCGAGGGAGCAAGAGAAGGAACTGATGTTTTCATCCGACCTACTGTCTGTCCTCACTGGTTACCCTTTGCACTCTGTGGGTAAAGATTTAAAAACAGAAAAAAGCTTGGCTCCTTTATTTATTTAAACCACTAACTATAAAAAGACTGTCTGTGTCTACACACTGTACATCTGTTCCCAAATGGAAGAATAAAATATTTACCAAAACTGCTGTAAAAATACAGTAGGATACAATATTAAAAGGACACACACATTTTTAAGGGTTCTAAATGTAGAGAATAAAATCCAACATATGAGACAATAAAAAATTATTTATTAAGAGAAATAATCTAACAGTGGCAAAAACCCTTGCTCTTATTAACTAGTATCATTCAGTGCTGATGGTAATTGTTGGGGTCCTGCACATCGGCTTGGAATTTTAGCTCATTTTAGGACTTGTTGAAAAATCTCTTAAGTTTAATGCAATAATATAGAATTTACTAAATTGTTTACAAATCGCAGTAAGCACAAAAACAGCAGCAATGTTCAGAATGCTGAAAGGAAGGTACATAGCTTTAGTAATGCTCTGTGGACAGATGCACATACTTTGGCAGCAGGTTATACACACCACATGGTATTGCTTCTAAATTTCGGTACATCATATGTAACAAAGGTACATTTATTGCATGATAATCTGCTTTTAAATCTGCTTTTTATATTAAACAATGAAGAAACTATATTACAATGTGCACAATGTGTACAATGTAAAAAAACAAACCAAAAAAAATCTGAAATGCATGCTGCTGGATTCAAACTTTTGCTTACACTGAGGAGTAAAGAACATGTTTAAAGCTGCCTCCCAAGCAGAGAGGCTCAGTATGTGGTAAAGGCTGTACAATGTGAGTAATGAGGGATATTATTCAAAACACTCTGTAAAGGAAGAGCAATAAACTTGAAACGAAAAGAAATACACAAACCATTGACAATAGATCATTTCAGACTAATACCACATGTCTCTGGATGTAAACGATGAATGCATGCAGGAACAAAACCAATTTATTCACCTTTACACTATTCATGTCATGGAAACAGATGAACTGCTGCGCATTAGTGACCGTTTCATCCGGGACATGGCTTTATGTATCGGGTTCAAATCTTCCACTCAGGATGTCAGTCATGTTCTGATTAGACACTTGCTCCTGATGACACAAACCCATGGCCTGGCACAAATAAGCTGCCAAAATGTGTTTACACTGTAGTTTTGAAAGAAAGGAAAACAAAAAAAAGTGAGAATTTCACAATTGCAGAAAGACCAGAACATTTATTTCACATTACTGTAAACAAGCGACTTTGCCAACAAACAATTTAGAAAATGAGTCTTCTTTCCAAATAATCCAATTAATTTTCTAAAGGACCGCATAAGAAACTAAGACTGTTATGTAGGGCCAAACCCAAAGGCTGGACGTTATTCATAAATTATAAGAACACAGTCGTGTTTTGAAAATAGTTTACAGTGCACAACATCCGCACAGTACAACTGCATTGCTTTAACTTTGGATTTAATGAAAAGTCTTCATTTTTGTAATATATACGTGTTTGTGTGTGTATTATAAATATATACATTTGATTTGTTTTTCCTCATGTGGGCTGGATAAGGTCAAAGTCAAGAATTGTTTTAGATGGTTAAAATAAGATGTTAGAAGCAGGTACAATTTAATTGTGCAGATTAACAGAACTATTATTAGAGGGAACAGCAAAAATGTAATAAACAGGTTAAGTCAAAAATCCAATTGATAAATCTTTTGTACAAATAAAAAAATTACACACCATGTTTTTGAAAAAGATGAAATGTTAGTGTTCTAGAAGCACCGATCATGTATGGTAATTTTTGAATACTTGTATGCTTGGGAAAAAAAGACTGCACTGGACTGCTGGAGCCTAAACTAGCAATTCTGGGGTGAAAGTGTCCGCTACACCCCTCAAAAGGGTTCGTTTGTGTTTAATGCCATATCGACAGTATATTGGCTATTTTATCTTATTGACAGGTTATGTGATTGAGCATCATAGACTAAAATCATTTTCTTTATATAAAGTATTTAAGCCGGATCTTCTCAAACAGTTCTTTCATATTTTCAACCGTATAAAAGTTATTTTTATTGTTTAAAACTGAAGGGCATTTTGTTAAGATGTGTTTAATAGTTTGAGAAGTTGCACAGTATTGCAGTCTGGAGCATGTTTGCCAACCAGTAGGTGACGTGGGTACGTGCAGTATGTCCAATTCAGCACACTCAGAATTGTCTGATCTCGTCTACTAAGGAAGTCTGTAGTTCCTCAAAAGAGTAATCAAAACAAATACATTTAAAATACAATAAGAGTAGTAAGAGATTAAACCACAGCTAAAGCCTTAACACTGAAATTGTAGCATGTAAATCTCGAAACACAAAAAAGTTGAACTGAACATAATTTGTATTCTTGTGTCATGTGTAGTTCTTAAGAAAATCTGTTTCATTCACTCCAGCCAAAACTGTGGCTTGTGTGCATCTGCGTGTGTGTACTGGACATCTACTGGGACCACAACAGCCTGCTTCCCACACACACAAAACACATGTACCAGACACAGCCGGGGTCTGATGAGAATTTCAGGCCTGGTATTTCTGTTTTTAAACCCTGGTTTGTTTTCACTTCGGGTTAAAAAGTCAGAAAGCAGAAGACAAAATTCAGACTCATTCAGAACTGGTACAACAGATTCCCCTCCGCAGACCAGACTCTACAAATATCTTTCTACAAGTCAGCATTCGAAAGTCTGATTTGACCCGGCCTTTTGAGTGCACTTTTCTTTTCATTTCTGTTCTCATCAAGAGAACCTAATTTTAGCCTGTGTCTCTTAAGGGGCTCGTCAGAGAAGGTTCATTAAAAAGTTGTATTTTGTGGTAAATGACTTTGTGAGCATCCGTGATTTCAAGCCATGAATGTAAAGACCGGATTGCCAGAGGAAAGCTTTAAAAAATATGGCATGTTAGTATTATCGAAGAAAGACAGGATATTGTGGGAAAAAAATGCTGCAATGTAGAGCCACATCCTTTCTGCGGAAGGTGTCAGTGACCTTAATAACGAGACTCCCTTTAGGGTTCTTCTTATGTAAATACATATATGCATGTGCAAATATGAGAAAATGGACCAAAACAAGTGAACTTACCACTAGACTTTCATTTCTCCTAAGTACAGAGTAAGAGAAGGCTGGACAATGGCAGTAATGACATGTTGTGAAGCAAGTGTACAGACGACCTGATGCACCAGTTACCTGCATGATCAAAAAAACAAAAAAAAAAAAACAATTCTATATATATTGGACTTTTTTTTGTTGGGAGGTTTAGTTTACCCTAGAGTTCAAAAGCAAATACAGAAAATTGTTAATGACATAAGTGATTGAGTTAGTGATGAGTAACTACTGATTGAGTAATAGTGATAGTAAAAAGTAAGTAATATTTAGTAAACATTGAAGCTGTGGAGCGTGACTTGCAATGAAAGATTACCGAGAGTCATTAAGGGTAAAAACAATTAGTTAGTATGGCCTTTTATGGGCTTATAATGGTAATTAGTATCATGTTTGTGGACTCAAAACAGCTTCTAACATTAAAACGGCTAGTTGTTACTAAATTTGAAAGCTTAATAAATATTCTTTAAACCTTGTACCAGGAATCAGCAAATCAGCATCCCTGTCTAACTAAAAAGAGCTGACTGGTTCGTTGAACATTAAAGTAATTGATTCTCACAAAGCAGGAGAAGGCTAAGAGAAGATGGATTTTTTGCAAGTAATTTAGAAATGGCAGTTATAATGTGGGGATGTGGGGGCAGGGTCAAAATTATGCTCCTGGACACACTTTAAAGTCAAAGTTTTTCTAGTATTAAAACCTACTAAAGTAAACTTTTTTAATGTTTTATCTGCCAAAAAGAAACTTATAATTCTATTAATTAGTTTAAATGTGCATTTGGTATGACAAAGAACTAGAGACCATTCAGTAATGAGACTGAGGAAAAACATTGTTTTGCTGTGGACCTTTCAGTACCTGACCTAAATACCATTAAAATCTTTGAACATTTTGGAATAATAAAAATGTACCTCCACCCCAATGGAAATGACTCTTGGCTGACCACAAGAGGTCTTTACAAGCTGTGATGTGTCACTAAGTACTGACTATAAAGGGTGACCAATCTTGTGGGGGCTGTAAATACACTACATTGATAAATTAATTGAAACATCTACAGATTACAACTACAGGACATTTCATAACATACATTTATTAGCGCACCCTCATCTTGCAACAACTGCTTTCACTCTTCTGTACCTTACTCCATTTTGAGATGTAAATTCTGAGGTCAGACACTGATGTTGGATGTGAGGGCCTGGCAATCTCAAATCTTGTTCATACTCAAGTATGCCTCGTGTAACCTAGCAGTCATACTGAAGCAGAAAAAGGGCCTTTCCTAAACTGTTCCCACAAATGTTGGAAGCATACAGTTCAAATTGCAGGACTTTGAGGTTTATTGTACACTCCTGAGACAATAAGACTGAACAAAACCCAACATCTGCTGATTATTGATAATAAAAAAATAATAAACCCAGCATCTGCTAGTTAGTCACCTGAAAGCGACATTTAGAAACTAAAAAGTAGTTTTTTTTTGTCCTTGTTTTAAGTCTTGGGTTTATTTAAAGCTGCTTGAAACAATGCTCTATTGTAAAAAGAGCTGCATAGAGAAACCAAAATTGAATTCAATATGCATGCTCTGTACGACTGTGGTGAGCAGCGTCTCAAAATGTACAACAGTAGTGTGTTAGCCAATCAAAACCCTGCACTCTTTCTTCCAAAGTGATCAGTGAATGTATTTGCACATATATGTGTGTGGTTATAAGCCACATGAACAAACACACACGCACACAAACAAACCCTTACATGTCAAATAATGGACAAACAATGGCACATTGTGGTATGGTACATGTTCAGCATTAAAACGGTTAAAAGAACAAAGACGACCACTTGAACAAAAGCTACAGACCTTGAGAAATACACTTAAGAATTTTTTACAACTTCCCTCACATACAATAACATTCACATATGGTACCTACTTAAATCCACTTAAAAGGTTCACATTTAATGTATTATTCATATTCCCAACATTACATGTTTACACGTTACTGTTAATATTTATTCAATAGTTATTTTTTTTCTTACACTTTGATGCAAATGTAAACCAAAGTTTATAATTCCATCTCGAATGTATTTTCTCAACATTGGCAGAATAAAATGAGCAATCAGTAATTACATCTATTGTTACAGGGATTTTCATATGCAACAGGGCTCCACCTTACGGAATGTATAAATAAATAAAAAAAATTCAAATATGTACAGCCTTTTAAACCAAAAAAAAACATCATGTAAGGGCTTTACAGGGTTAAATTGTTTCATTATGCAGCCACACAGCAGCACTCTGCAATGTTTAGCAGCTGATCAAACATTATGCTTTCCAACAGTGGGAAGTTTAATCCCATCAGGTCTCCGGTCTTTTCCTTCGAGATCACGTATAGAATTGGAGTCAAATATGTATAATCAGAGATGGTTAAACAGCAGTATTCAGACTATAATGTACAAGATTCCGTCAGCAAAACATAGAATAGGAAATGTAAAACCATAAACCTGCAAAGCTGTCAAAGTGAAATAAATCCCAGATTATGTGTGTTGCTTTGTGTGATCGAACCCATTTTACCTTATTTTTGAGCAGCAGGCTGGTGGCTTGTGGCTACACTCCTAATACTCACACTATGAATATTTGAAACGGCATCCACATGACAATTCAATTTTGCACTAACAAATGATCAACTGAATCCGAATGTCATGAAACATATACATGCTCCGACTATGACAAATAACGCTGGACTAACAAATTGGATTATAATAAACCAGCTGTTTTTTTTCACCTCTGTACCATACAAACCACAGCAAAAGTTATTTTTAGGAACATGATGATTTAGTGTTTAATATAACACTGTGACTAGAACATGATTTAATGCGCAAAGTTTTCCAAAAATATCTTTAGTGGACTGTATAACAAATGCGTTGATGGTTCAAGGTCCTGTTCTCTGATTTGTCTGACTTATATGACGTAATGACCTCTGTGAATTGCTTTGGATTATAGCATCTGCTAAATGGGGAAATGGAAAAAGGTAACAGCTGTTCATTTTTATTTCTTGCTGATGACCAATAAAGGCTCAATGCTAATTAACACATTTATCAGAGAGGATCCGCTAAACATATGCTGCTCATGCTATTATCCACCTAAACTCTGACAAATAGTTCAGCCACTCTAAATCATACCTTTCCCTGACCCTAAACAATAAAAAAACCTCTTTGTCAAAAAGTGACACTTCATTGTGGGTGATTCACTGGTGGAGTAATTGGTCCTGGAGAGAGAGGGCAGAGTCATCTTTTGCAGGCAGACTGAGGGGTATAATAAGTCATGGTTGGGAAACATCAGCAGTCATGGGGTCCTTGAAAGAATATTATTGGGGTTTTTAAGTAGCTCGTAATGCAAAATCCCTTTAACTACATGACTTGTCTCTATATTGGAGTTAAAACATATATATTTGATTTAAAATTACACAACAGTAAAAAATGTAAAAATTTCAAAGTGCCCCCAAACCATCTAGCATGTGTTCATAACCTAGAACTGTCCTTGAAAGTCTGTTCAACCTTTATAATTTGAGATTTCGGAATAATTTTGACATAAAAAGTCAACAAAAAATTGGATAAGATTTTGTTACCAAATATTACATATTTGTGAGTAAAGAGTAATTCAAGCTTTCAGTATTTGGTGAAACCCAACATCTCCAGTACATGTTGAATCCTGTACATCGGCTTTGGTAGAATTCTAAGCTAATTCTAAGCAGCTATAACTCTGCCACGTTGCCGAGTTTCCTCCCTCTCCTGAATCAGTGCCTTTATCCACCAATTTTCCTACCTCTCAATCCTACGTCCCAAAAAACAGGGTCTTACAACTTGGTTTTTGTCCAGCATCTTGAAAATTTCCTACACGGAATTTAAATCTCTGAGACGAAAACATGTGCTTTTTTGCTCAAAAGTGAAACTCAGCGTTTTTCTCATAAGAATAATCTAAGTACCACCTAGGGAGACATGCACAAAAATGGCAAATGCCATTCCAGCCAAGTTAAGTAGGCGGTCTTTAAAAGTCATGATAAATAATCCATCATCGTGCAGTGCAAATAAACTAACATCCCTTATGGGTGAGGGCCAACCTGGCTTTGTGGGATGTTGGAGAACATCAGGGATTTAGGCATGTTTGCTATGTGGGACAGGGATAATGACGAGCAACAGTTTGTCTAGCCAAACCTAATGAGTCAGCTGAGCTTTTCTGCCATGAAATTTAAATTCTTTGTTGGTACCACAAGATGGAAAACATCACCCTTTTTATGGGTTTCATTCAGTGTTTCCTATTTCCTATTCACTAGACAATAATTCTTACAACGGTATGAAAAAAACATGTTGAAGGACCACTAGAGAGTTTTACACAAACACATTTTTTTATAAACGCAGACACACATATACACACACACAAATTCACACATACATACACACACACAAATTCACACATACATACACACACACACAAATTCACACATACACACACACACACACACACACATAAATTCACACATACACACACACACACATTATATATATATATATATATATATATATATATATATATATATATATATATATATATATATATATATATATATATATATATATATATATATAAACTCTATAGTGAAACTAAAACTAAAACTCTATAGTGAAGGTAAAATTTTCACTTGGATTTTCTAAAACACTAATTGTCGTCTTGAATTGTTCTAGATAATTTATACTATAGGGACAAAAATATGTGAATACAGTGTAAGCATGTAATTAAAATGAGTATTACCTTCGATACCATTGTCACAAATGAATAAAATCAAACACCCAATTAAAATAGTGTAAAAAAATCTGTGGCTTTGCACTGTCTATGAATAGGTTTGATGGAGAAGCGTTTGAATGACCTCAACCCCAACCAACACCTTTGGGATAATGAAGACCATGACTTTTTTGTTCAACCTCAGAGTCTGACCTCACAAATGTTCCCGTAGTTGAATAAGCAAAAATTTCCACAGCTAGATTCCAAGATTTTGTAAAAAGCCTTCCAGGAAACTAAAAGCTGGTACAGCACCAAAAACTTAGATGTAGGTGTAATGTACGTGTGTAATGTATGTATGTAATATCTTAATACTCATCTATATAATGTATGTACTTGGGTTCATGCCACATGATCTACTGTATGTTTAAATTAAATTCACTGACCGAGGTTATTACTGAATTGCTTATATTCTGAAACACTGCTAGCTGTCCAATCAGAGCTAAAACTTTGCAAGTGAATTAATAAATGTCCATGCAGCTTTAAAAATACTGTAACCACAGAACAAGAGCTTAAGCTGCCAAGTATCCTGTTCAAAAACATTTGTTCTGCAATGATCTACAGTAACAAGTGGAAAAGACAGAAGCAACAAAACGAACAAAACTTGCAGTGAGTTAAATAACCAGCTGAGCTGCTGTATTATCAATCATAAGCATTCGCTGAATTTTTTTTTTTTTTATTGCCCTGGTTTCTTTACACTTTTGTATGTATTTATATCATTATTATTTTAAAAGAATTGTTTCCAGTGATACTTTGTTTTGTAAAACTGCTAAATGCCTCAGCATTATAGACAGAGTTAGATCAATGGTCAAGAGCAGTGGTGAAGGATAGGAAATTCATAAAGTTAATGCCACAGTGGGGTTAGACTGCAGTCATCACTAGAGCACAGTGAACAAGCAAGGGGGGTACCATTGGGGGAAGAAAAAATAAATTGTGTAGGTACGAAGGAGCAGATTCTGGGATTGTCTTGTAGACCAGAACAAACTCAGACTGGCTACTTTAGACTAGGTTAACGCAACACACAATAAATGGTTTTACTGTATTACATTAAAACCATAACCACACTACGTTGTATAAACCTTTAAGAAGGAACTTACGAAATCACTTATTGAATAACAAGTTACTTTAAGAAATTCACAATTGAGCAAAAGTTAAAAACCAATACAAAAGACATGTAATTCCCACAATTTCTACATGTCTAATTTAAAAACAGGCAACAGGCAGTTTTTTACAGGCAACAACTACAGCAACAACAATGCATGGCCTTGTGCAGTCATTTGTTGCTTGTGTAGGATGGTTTACCTTAAATTTTACCTACAAAAAGAAAATACATTTTACATGTATGAGAATTTACCCAAGACTGCATGCACCTTAGGGGCATTCCTTAGGTGTTGAAATGGTCTGTTTGCTAGTTTAAGCAATTTATACAAGTATAATATTTTTAAATGTAAAGTTTAAAAATAAATAAAAAACTCAATTGTTCAGTGTCGCTCCAGACTAGTGTGTCTGCAAAACGCCAAAAATAGTTATAACCTTTAAAAAAAGACAATTATTCTACAGGCTTTACAAAAACACCCACATTAAAAACATCATGTATTTCCATTTTAGCTATTAAAGAAGAGTTTAGCTTTAGTAGACATGACATACATACAAATGAACCAAATGTCAGTAACCAACCACGCATAAAGAATTTAAAGAACTGAAAGACTCTGATAAAAAAAAAGTAGAACTAACTAAATATTAAAATAGATATTTCCTTCGGATAAAGATTCTCATTGTGATTGCGCTACCTTACTTTCACTTTCAGGTAGTTTATCTGAGAGCAAGAACTTCTTTCTAAATGTACATTATAATAAAAGGTAATGTAATTGATTGTAATGTGAATGTTTATTTGAAGGAAATATCTGTATTATCATTACATAATAATGCAATCATGATCGAATTTACTATGTTTTACTTAAACTAGTAAATCAAGATGATTCTATAATCTTAGAAAATTAAATTGTTGATGAAGATAAAACTATAACTATAACCCAATTTGACCCATTACATATTATATGGGGGAAAGATTTGGCTGTTGTTTCTCGAACTCATCCAACCATGTCAGCATCAACATTTCACAAAAGGCCTTTTACAGATTACTACCACAAAGCAAAAGGTTTAAAATTGTTTATTCACTTTTTACGGTGCAAAAATAAGTGTTACAGAAATTCATTTAAATGCAGTTTGACTTTCTCTGATAAATTGCTGCTGATGTTAAATGAATCCGACATTGTAATAACATTTTATTTTACAAGAAAGACCCTAAAAGTAAATGTTAAAATTCCTGCTGAAAATGCTCCCATATTATCCAATTGTTACTACATCCTTTTACAAATTGCATTTTCCGAAAGCAGCTGGACATTTTTTCAAGGCTGAACCTATAAAGCGCAATCTGACGCGACCGTGGTAAGAAGGAACTCCATAAGAATTTTGTCTATTGTTTTAAGGGAAGAAACCTTGTAGGAACCAAGGGTTAGTTTGGGACTCCTATGTATGACCAATAAATCTTTCGACAAATACATTCAGAAAGAACAAAACTAAGTAATCTCTGCTTTAGTTCTAATAATACATTACCTTTAGTGCGAAACAGCTCAAATCTCATTCTGACTATTAACATTCATGTTTGTGTCTTTATTGAAAACAAATTTTTTTTGAAATATCCACCTCAAAGAAACAGACTCACTAAAACCTGAAATAACTCACTTGCTAAAAGTTTTTGATTCAACCTGTTTTACTCACAAAATAATCTAAACTAAAGTTTAACAATTTATTAAAACTTATAATAAAGCTATAATTAAAAAAATTTAAAAAATCAAACTACCATATCAAATATTTTATCCATCCATTATCTTCCGCTTTATCCTATACTAGAGTCACGGGGGGGGGGGGGGACACATTTCGGGCGCTGGGCAGATACATCCAGGACAGTGTGCCAATCTATCGCCATGTACACAGTCACTCACACATACACTTTATGGGGCAATTTGAAGAATTCAATAGACCTTGATCCATGTTTATGGACTGTGGGAACCCACGCGGAAACGCGGCTAACATGGAAACTCCACCCAGATTGGGATTCGAACCGGGAATCCCTAGTGCTGAGAAGCGAACGTGCTAACCACTAAGCCACCTATTATTTTGTGGTTACAAAACATGCAGGTGCATCGTTACAATCTGATGTGATATGTTTAGACTTCACAGTGTTTTAAAGACTTCCTTCTGGGTTTTTTTTTTTTTTTTTTATCATTGTGCTAATTACAGTCACACCGCAGATTCCGGTTACGAACAACATTCCTTGAACGTGAGTATAGCTAAAAATTTGGAAAAACATTTGAAAAAAAAAACATTGATCTATTCTCTTGTTTACCACCTTATCTGATACTGTGTCTGCCAAAGAGTGATACTGTGGCTTAGTGAATAATGCAAGTACTGGGTTTAATTGAGTCCTAGCCCATGTGTGGTGTGCTCCTTGTGTTAATGTAAATTTCCTCTGATACTCTTGCTGTCCTCCCAAAGATATGATAGAGAACAAAGATATGAGTCCAAGCAGCTGTGGGTACTGATCTGCTTATATACTGTATGTATGTTTAATTGCCAAGCCGTTCAAGGTTATTTTCACTTTTAACACTTGGTGAAACCTGGAATAGGTTTTAGTTATCTCCTCCCTTCAACCAATCAGGATAAGTAGCTCAGATAATGACTCTCAATTTTATTTTCTAGTTCTGTTCTCTTATCTCTACTTCAACTGCCTTGGCAATTTGCACTAAATGTCCCATATTCAGGTAAAATCTTTTCACCATATCCTCAGCTACCCAATTTCACTTGGTATAAAAGTGCCACCTCATTAAGCCAGTGAAAAGATCAGCACAGGACCAGACAGCCGCCAGCATGACAAACACCAGGCATTATCTCCCTGTAGCCAAAGGCCAGCTAATTCATTAGTGTCAGTGAGTAACAGACCTAAATGATGTGCCGCTGCCGGTAAGAGCCACTCACCCATAGGAACTCTACATGCTGAGGAAGGTCTTTAAGGCAAGCACAGCCCAGGGCTTTTTTCTGCCAGCTGCTTCTCACATCACAAACCCCATCAGAAGCAAATAATGGCCAATTACAAATTATAATTTCCCCTTAAACAATAATTTCCTAAATCTTAGCAATTTAACATCAGTGACAGACCAATTGGACAAAACTTCCTTGGAAATTTGTCTGCAACTCAATGCGAGTTCTCCAAACAAATGACGTCATGATACATATTGGATTAGCAGTCAACAGAAGGAATATGATCTAAATAATAAAAAAACAGATCAGCAGTGCAAACAGCAACGCAATATTCACTGTGGTTAAATGCTCATATTGAAACACCAACGCTATTTAAAATTCATCATGTAAGCATGTTTTAGGGCATTTTTATTGGAAGCGCAGATGTCTGTGTGCTGAAAAGCAAGCAACCATATAAGAAGTTAAAAGTAAACAATGGTTTCTGCTTACAACACAACTGACATATGTGATGGAAATTATCGAGTCATTGAGAACAGTTTTTTGAAGCATACAAATAAAAGAGTATGAAGGACAAGCGTAGAACAAAAAATAATTAAACAGACTTTAACAAAAGGGCAGAACTTCCCCACAACTGTAAATAAATCAAATCAAGGAAACCAAAAAGCCAACATGGAAAAATATATTCAGAATTATAACACCTTATATGAAAATATTATTTTCAAAATAATTTCATATGCTTTTCAGCATTTGAAACATTTATTAAATGCAATTCTACAACATTAGCGGAGCTGGTACATTGTTGGCTCAAGCAAAACTGCTTTTGACAAATGTGTTTGTATTATCAGTTTATTCCATCTGTAATAGTCCAATCGAAGACATCAGAGTGCTGCTCAGTGCTGAGATTAAGCCAATTATTAACACAATCCAGCAATTAATCCTTTAGATGTCATTGTGAGAGCCATTTCATTAAAGAATAACTCTAAGGCAAATGCTACAAAAGTAAACAAAATTATATTTTTAATTCAATAATATCACAATGTCAAGACAATGTGGATGAGGGAGAAAAAAAATGCACTATTGTTACGATCAAGGTTCTACTGCTTGTTACTGGGATGGTAACCTTTAAAAAAAGTTGTATGTACTGCATGAGACAATGTGTATCTTTTGGCTCACCAAAAGGTCACATTGCATGGGGCACATTAGTGTAGACTGGACCTCAAGGATGTATTAGCCCGCTGCCTCACAACCCAAAATTGTTACAAAGCAGCATGAAAACCAGACACATCATATTAAAGCCATCCAAAAGCAACAGACAGAGGCAAATATCATACAACTAACTACAAGAGGATAAACAGAAGCAAGTTCCAAAAATGTACACTTTTATTAAAAACTTTAACATGACAACATATTTAAAGTCCCAAAACGGAAACCAAGTTAATTTCCTGAACTGATGTGAAGATGGGGAACTCCAAAAAAATGCTCCCAGCAATAACCTTGTTCACAGTCAATTAAACAATTCATACCCAACCCTCTAACAATTACGGACAGAACTGTGCACCTGTGCAAATGTAAAGAAAAGGGATTTTTTTTTCGCTCGTGTGTCAGTACCATATTAACATTTGCCATTAACAACAATTTAGTCCAAACCTGTCATTTTATGTACATTTTGAGGTTGGAGCAACACAAGAGGAACAGGCGGAGGTCAATGTAAATGGAATGAGATTTGGATGTGGGCACAGCTGCATGTTGGCCCAGGGGCAGCTTGTTATTAGACTCACTGATCCTCATACAGGCTGACAAGTGAAATGAGATATTAATGAAATCTCTTCCCCTTAAAGTCTGAGAAAGAAAGGATGAGAAGCAGATCTTGAATAAAAAAGGAAATGCACTATCTGGATCCCAAAAATATTCTATTATTTTGAATAAAAGGTAATAAAAAAAATACAATGTGGGCCACATCCACATCAACCATCTAACGTGCATGTTATACACGCACCCATACACAACAAAACAAACTCTCATTCAGAATTTGTTAAATATCACACACATCTATATACAGTATACACACACACACACACATATATATATATATATATATATATATATTTACACAAAGACACAAACTCTCATTCAGTATTTGTCAAATAAGTCATTTATTATCTACACTACAAAGTTATCCATTATATACAAACACTATAAAATATATATATATATATATATATATATATATATATATATATATATATATATATACACACATATATATATATATATATATATATATATATATACATATATATATATATATATATATATATACATATATATATATATATATATACAAATACATACACACAGATATGTGTATTTGTTTATTTCAGACAGTCATACATACACATAGGTCATTTATTATTTATACTACAAAGTTATTTCTTATCAAATTGCCTTAAATGTCATTCAAAAACCTTGATCGAAACCACACAGGTGATCTGTAAATACAAATTGTTGTTTACACCAAGTGGAATGTTCTTTGTACCCCATTCAATAAAAGTGTTGTTCAGGAAAGTGCATTGGGTTCGTCATCAGGCTGATTGCTTATGTGCCCAGACATAAAAGTACAATAGAGGTTAGACAAAACACACTAAATTAGCAGATGGGCTAATATGCAGGCACAGTGATCAAATTACCTGAAATCCAATAACAACCCAACTCTAGTTTCAGGTAGTGAAGTAGGCTCATTAGCAGCTGAACAGCAAGATCCACAGACAGATTCACTGGGATTCACATGACCCTGTCAAACATCCCTTTTATTCAAAGACTGGATGTGTGCATTAGCACAACAGACTTATCTTTGCATCAGTGAGTAAATAAAATATAGAGATCAAACCTGATGGAACCTGAATATTAATTGGACTGGCAGTCCTGCAGGACGCCCCCGTAATGGACTCACTTATAGTTTTCTAGTTTTTAGTTTTTCTATTTGTTAAATGTCTCTACACGGCTGTCCTACATTGTTGTTGCTGCCTGGCCGCTCAAGGAGGATGAGTCCCCCACTGAGTCTTGGTCCTCCCAAGGTTTCTTCCTTGAATAACAACATAAAAGGGAGTTTTTTCTTGCCACTGTCGCTTCGGCTTGCTCTTTGGGGGTTTAAAGGCTTTTCATTCTGTAAAGCTGCTTTGTGACAATGTACTGTTGTAAAAAGCGCTATATAAATAAACCCCCCCCCCCCCCCCCCCCCCCCCCCCCCCCCCCCCCCCCCCCCCCCCCCCCCCCCCCCCCCCCCCCCCCCCCCCCCCCCCCCCCCCCCCCCCCCCCCCACCAAAGCCCTTCTCTGAATTCTAAAGTCAGAATACATTTACGGAACATCATTTTTATTTTCTAACGGGAGATATAGTTGAAACACATATACATAATTCCATGCATACATTCATGCTGGTCTACCATCACTGACTATAATAAAACAATGACTATATATATGTATATATATATATATATATATATATATATATATATATATATTCAATACTAATTTAAAACAAAACTCAAATATACAGTGTTTAAAAAGCATATGCATGATTATTTCAATGAGTTATTTATTTTACTTCCTTGGATTGTGTTGAAAATAACACACAGGAAACATTAACGCAGGCAGAGGAAATAATAAAATGTGCACAGTGCACCTTTCACTTTTAGATTTCTGTGAAAATGTACAAACCTATTATTGTTACATAATTTCTATATTTAATTTTCTGATAAATAAAGTAATGATAAGGTAGATAATTGTTAGGTCCAATATTGAGGCAACACCATATTATTCAGGCTGAAACATTAACAAAAAAATGTATATTTATATTTTTAAAATATTTAACATAAGAAATGCTAATTTCTACAGTTTTGCCAACATTACATTGAGGGGGAATATATAATATATATAAACAAACCCATGTTTATTCTGCCTATCACAATACTGCAACACTGAACAAAAGACAAACACCTCATAAAACATGAAGTAAACAAAAAAATTAAAGATAATATATGATCGATTATAAAAGTAAAGTAGTACTGCAGAGACAGAACATAAATAAACAAAACATAAATAAGCAACCGGTCATATTCATTTTAGTTAACAAGTGCATGCATCATCGTGAAGTGTTTAGCTTTAGAGCTTGAATTTAAAAGGGAAGTAAAAGAACAAAGTGAAGTCTTGCATCAACAAGTTTCTAAATACAGTGCGGACCATTTGCATTTTATTCAGGAACCAACTTACAATTTAATCTCTGCAAGAACCTGCTGCCCATCATCGATCCAAACTTTATAAATCATTTATGGTGTCATTGAAGACAAGCATTCAGTAACCTCACAAGCTTATAGAAATACTGTTAAACAACATGCTGGAGATGAATCGTTAAGGAGACAGCTTAAATGATTTAATGTTTTACTGTCTAATCGATCACATTGTTCATTATTTGAAAAACAACTGAAGTGGAACAGTGACTAAACTTTTGTTATGCATTAAATATTTACACCAGTTTTAACTATGTACAGAACAAGTTAAGTGAAACTGAACACAAAAAGCAGAAGTTAACCTTGAAAAAACTCTGGCAGCTTATAAAACGAATCATCAGGAAAAAATGTATTTAAAAAAAAATATTTAAAATAAATCAAGATGCTAAAATCTGAGTCACTGCATGCCACATAATATTACATTCCTGAAATTCAATAGTTTTTCATTTGAAAGTCCATCAGTGGGTGTTTCGTGGAAATGTGTCACACTGACCACAGTGCCAAAAAAAAAGAAGAATCTAGAAAAAGAAAACTGAGGTTTGAGAGGTTTATACCACTGAGAGATGGATGACCCAGTGTAGTGCATCATCATACAGGCACGCTCACAGTCCAAGATCAATTTTAATGTTTGCTTCCAATGCCTCACACCTTTTATTTGCTCTACTGTGGAACTTTTATAAATTCACTAATACTACCACACTACACCATAACTATATTTTCCACGATCAGTAAAGAATTGATATTCAATTTTCACCTATTTTCAGGCATTTATTCCCTGTCACATTTGATGGGTACAATATTATTATTAGTCATCCATCTGCATTTTTTTTTTGTGCTACAATAGAAAATGTTTGACTTCGCAAATTAATACTAGAAATCTTATTTTAGAACAATTTTTGTCGCCAATAAACATTTCTACTTTTAAATACCCCACTCTCTTTTGGCAAAATGACTTACACCAGGCTTCCAATCAACATATACATAAATATACACATCAACAAACTGAAAAACATACCCATTTTTTCCAATTAGTATAATATTTAAATGCTTACATTTTACACACATTTTTCAAAAACATGTTCTGTGTTTATATAAAGTGCACTAGTACTCTTCTTTAAACTTTGGGTAAACAGATTAAGATGATGAGGTATGAATGGTTTAAAATCAAGGCCACATTTGATTGTGAGAAAATAAAATGAAAGTGTTATGACCATTCATAAAATTCTAACACCCATTTTAACATGAAGGAACATCCATAATAAACACAGATTATGCAACTCCACAGACACAAATATGCAAACATTGCAAAGATTTTAGATTACAAAGTAAAAACCCAGGTACACAAAGGAAGGGAATATGGTAATTTTAAAAAAATAATGCAAATAACAACACAAAAGTGTTTTTTTAAATATGCAAATAAATATAACACAATATAACACAAATTAGAGAATTATTTTGCATGTAAGGAAGCAGCCCATGTGCTTATAAGTATGTACAATATTCAATGATGTTTCCAAAGTTTTGCAAATGTATGTTATTTATTTAATAATATTAAACCCTATAACATTAAAAAAAACTATTTAGATATTTCATATGTCAACAAAATGTACATCTTTGAATTGTTTACAGATTATTTTGCAATGTTAAATTGGACTTTATACATTTATGCTTCCCCAAACTAATATACCAAGCATCAGGACATACCTGAAATGCCTCTCTTCCACTGGGAGAAGAAATGAGTGTTACAGCATGCTTGTCCACCAGGTCCAAGGCCTGAAGTGTGCAGGGACCAAACACAAACCGTAAACTGTGAAAGAAAACATGGCAGAATTTAATGACCGGCACACTAATAAGATATACATCATGTGTTTATTCCAGTAAATTGTCCAATTATGTAAATGAATTTTAGGTCTTAATTAAATGGAATTTACATTTAGCTACAATAAATGTAATATAATTTGTCATCCAGCTGGTGACTAAAATAACATAATAGCATGCAACCAGGAATACAACTGTAGTAGTTGGACTCTAAAGCATAATCAAACTACAGTACATATGCACACAGGAGCTCTAAAAATAACACTGTAGCTAAAGGCTGTACACGAGACTGAATTTGCATTCTTGTGGTTGACTGTCAGCTGTAGATGGAAATGTTTAAAAAATAATTTTCATTAGAAAATTATCAACCAGAAATAGGAAAGTGTCAATACACCCATAAACAAGGTTTTCTCAAACACCACCAAAAATACAAAGAGTACAATTTTTAGCTGTACCAATTTGCTCAACCAGCATGCAAAAAGAACCTCTGAGCTCATTCAATGTTGCACCACAACTCACCGTAATACCAGTACGACTATTCTAGTTCCTCACACGAGTAGAAATGCCACTCTCAAACCATAACCACACACCCATTAAAGCACCTTCAGTATCTTTTCTGAGGTTTTAAAATGCCACTTAGTAAGACATGCATTGCTCACCAACAGTAAACATGATGTTTATATGGCTTAATGTTTCACTAGGGACCGCTAGATGACTATTATTGTGGTTTTTATGTGCTCATTATTCAGAAAATTGGGTGGGGAAAATGTAAGTACTGGAAAAGATGAGTTTTTTAAAAAGGATAAATTCATTACCAACATTTAAACTAGTTTTAGAAGAAAGGATGAGTGGTTTCTGTAAATAGCAATATGAGCTATTTATTAAAATGATACATACGCAATTAGCAGGTCATCTGGAACTGAAAAAAAAGAAAAACAGTGAAGTGAGTTCACAATAAAACTAAAATGCTTCACAAAATTTAAAATTTGGCCCCGAATATTGTTTTAAGTCTTTTTCTAATCTGCATTTATTTTTTTGGCATGGTTTAACTTCAGTGTCATAAGTACAGTGGTTCTTTTAAAGTCTACGAACCCTATAAATATAATATAAGGTCTAAAAAAAAAAAAGTAGAGACTACTACTACATTAGCTACTATACCCCTAACCCTAAGCACCATATTACACCATTTTTCATTTATCAATAATAAATATCCAATATTTCATTAGTTTCTGGGAAAATCTTAACCATGCAGCACACCTTCTACATATGCATTACAGATATAAGCTATTATAGTGCTTCCTAGTCAAAATGAAAATTACAGTTATCCACACTGACATTCTTCCCATCTATCTTTTGTGATATACACAGTCACATTTTGCACATGGGGGATAAATATTTTGATCTGCTATGGATTGCTTACTGAAAATGACATTTTAGATGCACCCAAAAAGCTTTTTGCCAAAACAGATTTTTTTTTTAAATAATAATAATTGGCCAATTTTTAACAGCATTGACACTTTCACATAACAAAAGCAAAAAAATTTAAATAAAACAAAAATATATATTTTTTTTTATTGCAATTAAAATACTTAAACACTGACAATTTAAAGATCCCAACAGACTAACCAAACTAAATTCAGACCTTTATGTGACTCCTCCAAAAATAATTGTCAATAATGATGAACAACTTTAGACCAGTATTTTATTTGCCACTTATCCTGACTTCTCCTGTCTTTTGTAGTTTTGTCGAACTAGTACATTTGCAGAAAGAAATTTTGAAAAATAATAATTAAAAAACCCACACAGAAAATGAGTTTATTTTTCATCAACCACAGAGATAGCTTACATTGGATGTAAAAAAAAATTGAATGACAAAATAAAGGGTTCAGTTCTGGCTTTACTTTCAGACTGATGCGGCTGTTTGAGACCATGTTAAATCAGCAGACAATATGAACCACAAATAAACCGACAGCAGGCAAAAAAAGCCATTCCATTGCCCAAAATGACCACCAATTCATTGAATGTCACTAAAAAGTTGCATGATGACATTAAATGACCTACAAGAGAGAGAAGTGCAAAGCAAGAACAATCAGAAAAGGAAGAAAATAAGAAGAAAAGACAAGACTGGCTGAGGTTTGTAAAAGTACAATTCAGGGCATCTTCTCTGATGAGTCCAACTTTAACATAACCCAACATCTGGTCGTTTTATGGTCCGACACAGACCCGGAGAGGCCTACAAGCCACAATGTCTTGCACCCACTGTGCAATTTGGAGACAGAGCAGTAAGGATTAGGGCTTGCTTCAGCAAGGCTGGGACTGGGCAGATTTGTCTTTGTGAAGGACACATTAATCAAGCCACATACAAGGTTAAAAGAAAAGAAAACACAATTCCTTCTGATGTCAACGTTCTCCAACAACTGATTGTATTTGCAGCAGGACAATGCTCCATAACAGTGCAGCCAAGTTAATTAAGGTGTGGATGGGGCAGCCTCAGATCAAAATCTCGGATCTCCATCACAATCTCCCGACCTGAACCCAATCAAAAATCCTTATGTTATTAAATGAAAATGAACGGTCACAAGCCATTGAATAAAGCAGGGGAAAAGCTTTGTGCCAAAAGTGGCATGAAGTCACCAACCAGCAACTAGGAAGCAAAAGAGTGACGTAATAATAATTTGTTATTATTAACTGTTCTAATACATATATACATGCATACAATTTCCATCCATTATCTTCCACTTTATCCTCTACTAGGGTTGCGGGTGGGCTCCCCATGCCCATCCAGGAGAGATCGTTTCAATCGCTGGGCAGACACACCCAGGATAGGGCACCAATATATCACTGGGCACCCGTACTCACACAGGCAATTTGGAGAATTCAACTGACCTTGATTCATGTCTTTGGACTGTGGGAGGAAACTTGAAAACCCTGAAGAAACCCACGCTTTAAAATATGAAAGGCATAAAGAAAGGTCTTTGAAGTCCTGACTGGGTGAATTTGGTGTGAAAAAGCTTCACCTTAAACCCAACTCTTTTGGGAGAAAACAAAGTGAAGGCTTACCCTGACGCGAATCCATGACCCTCTTATCAAACAACAGTGTCTGACCTCACACATACTCCTGCAATAATGGCAAAAACTCCAAAGATACCCAACGAAATGTTTTCATTTAAATGCTTTTAAAGTCCAAGAAAAGTGGAGGTCCATGAAACAGGAGAAGGAGAATGACTTATAAAAATGTATTGATGCTCCTGTAGGTGAAATATGAAGGTGGATAATTGATTTTTAGCATTATACTCACTTTGGGACTTTTCAGAATAAGTTTTGTGTAGGTCTTTCAAAAGCTGTTCAGCAACAACAGACAAACATAAAGCCATGTTGGAACCTGTAAGGAGAGGCAAAGGAGTAGAGGATTTTAAATAATAAAACAATTTAGTTAACACTTAACAGAACATCTTAATACACTCCTTAACACAAAAAAATCTGATAGCTGCAGTGAAAACCTTTACATGCTGTTACTGATAAGGCAGGTGTGTTTTGATCCCAAAGACAATAAGAACTGTATTACAGTTTTACAACCAAAAATTTTATCTTATATATTAGATATGCTCTGTTGTGATAGAGCTCAACTGTCTTTGTGAGTTATGTTTCAGACAAGGGGTTCATTTCTATATATCGGGTTTAATTAATCTGCCTTCCGTTCAGAGTCAGATTCTTTGTCACATATAAACTGCCTAAAATAAATGTCCTGTAGATTATGCAGTGCAGTCCTGGTGAGGCACTCAGAGCAACAGATCACTCTGTGCAGGTCAGATCACTCTGTGCATACCAACTAGTGACGCTTCCAGAGAGAACAGATCCTATTGTGGATGTTAAAAAGATTTTGCAAATGCTGTGGAGATCTTGAATCTTTTTAACCTCCTAAGATATAGGTATAAGCATTGCTGCGCTTTCTTTACTAGGGTGGAGATGCGTGTGGTCCATGTCAGGTCTTCTGAGATGTGGACTCCAGGTACCTATAACTGGACACTTGCCTGACTGGAGGTCCCCTGTTCTTTAGTGGTGTGCAAGAAGTTCGTTTCCCTGACATCGACAATCATTTCCTTGGTCTTGGTAAGACCAAGTTTATAATTTAGTTGCCTGACTTATAAAGTGTATTGCTGTTTGTATTACATGCCATGTGTTTGATTGATGGCTTAGTGGTTAGCACGTTTGCCTTTCAGTGCTAGGGATTCCTGGTTGGAATCCCAATCTGGGTGGAGTTTCTATGATCTCCTTGTTTCCACATGGGTTTCCTCCAGGTTCTCCAGTTTCCTCCCACAGTCCAAAAACATGGATGAAGGTCAATTTAATTTTCCAAATTGCCCCATATAGTGTGTCTGTGTGAGTATGTGTGTACCCAGTGATAGATTGGCACCCTGTCCTGGGTGTATCTGCCCAGCGCCCGAAACATTCTCCCCTGGATGGGCATAGGGAATGGACGGATGGATAAATGGATACTGGTTTTCCACTGCTGATGCTACTGCTAAGAAACCAACGAAATAAAAGTAAATCTCCTAATAGCGGAGACCTGGAGCTCGTTCCTAGAGAGTTATGAGACAGCATGCGCTTCTATGATAAGTTTTACGGCCTCCACTGAAACCTATGCACGCGTTTTGAACACGGCTGCGCAATGCTGTCAATATTATTTACTTACATTTCACAAAATCACTGTTTTTTTCGGATGAAATGTAGACGATTACAAAGTTTTCGGGTCAATACTGACAGTTCAGCTGACATGACTGATGTGTATCATTCTGAGTTGAGCGTCTGTTAAATTTAAATGTGTATTTACGGTCATGACTTTAACTTAAGCTGCACATGCAGTACCGTGCTCTTACCTCACATTAACAATTCCGTGGTCAGCAGCTTTATGATCGTCTGTTTTTATTCAACTGAACCCAATCGATACACATAAACTAAAAACACACGGCCATTTCCCGCGTCTCCTCCAAAACAAACGGAAGCGTCAGACACAGGGAACTGTGGGATTTGGAGTCTATTTAAATTGACAACAGATTACCAAAATTAACTAATTTAAGCTTTTGTTTATTGATTTTTATGTTTATGTCCTTAATTCATAACTCTGCTAAAATTATGAAGATAATTATTACTTTCAGTAATAGTTCTTGCGTTTGCGTTACAGAAGCAGAAAATAGTATCTGGCTCCATCTAGTGTAAGGTCCGTGTTACTTCATTTACATTACTTTACATTAATATTTAGTCATTTAGCAGACGCTTTAAGCGATTTACAAATGAGATCACAAGTCAGTAGTTATGAAAAAAATTAAACTAACAACTAAACTGTATAATTATTAAACCTGATCGTTATTTGCTGCTGCGCCCCCACCTTTCCCCCTCTACAACCGGTATTTGTTAAACACGTTACCAGGTTCGACATTATACGTGGATGCTTCCGTTTATATTTAGGAAAATATTAAAGGTGAAACGCAAATATCGACCCATTTTGTTACGACACAAACGAATACAAGTGAAATCTTTCTCTTTTTTTATTAAAACGTACAAAAATACAACCAAATAAAGCTTGCTTGAATTCCGATGATTTTCATGGCAGGACGGAACTAAACACACGCTCACTGCCGTATTAAGAAAAACAAACCAGGCTAACATTGGTTTGACTTTCCAAAAATACAAATGTTCTGATGACATGAACGTAAGAATGTTGTTTTCTTCAAAATGTAACGAGCAAACCATGGAAGATGAGCTGAGCGCTGGTCAGCTAAGTAAAGTCAACTATATACACGAGGAGGAGAGTCTTTCTGCTGCCTTTTTACTGCCACGGCGGCCCCCGACGTGACGTCACGTGCCGGAGTGCCACCGGCTCGTCGATGACGTCAGGCGCGTTCACGAGACGCTCGCGCGCGGGGCAGTAGAGGCGCGTGTGCGCGGCGTCGCCGGTGGCGCTGCACAGAGGACACACGTAGCTCCTGAGGACGGGACACGTGACCCGGCCGTCGCGCGCCTTCAGGCGGTGGCTCGTGTAGATCTCGCTGCTCTCGCCGTTGTGCCGGCAGAAGCCGCAGGCGGCGCCACGTTCCGGCGGCCGCGGCGCTGCGTGGCTGCCCCGTGAGCCGCCGCTGACACTGCCACTGCCGCTGCTGCACGACGCCCCCGACAGAGAGAGATCCCGCCACCAGGGGGAGCCCCGATCGGCACACGGCTCCACGCTCTGGCCCGCGTCCTGCGCGTCGTCATGGCGACTGAGCCGGGCCAGCGTGGCCCTCAGGTCGAGGTAATCGTGCCACATGAAGAAGGAACTCTGCTCTCTGCCCGTCCGCTGCATGCTGCTTCCAAACGAGGTGCGCGCCAAACCGCGCTCGCCATCTCTATTTAACTTAGATCTCTGAAACAATGTATCATACGCCGGCACGCCGCCTGTCTGCCGACTGAAGCCGATCAAAACAAAGCAAAAAGTTTCACCCCACGATGCCCAGCTCGTCCACCTCACCGTGCCCACTCAGCACGAGGTGTAAAAAAGTAGACTTCGAAATATAAGAAATAGAGAAGGTACTTAATGAAGCAAGGGAAGTAAAGCCAGTGAGAAAAGAGGTCTCCATGAGGTCAAGCTGTCTGCTGCTGGCGTCTCTCACTGCAGACTGTCTGTCTCATTAGCAACAATGTAATCAATTCCAGTCACAACCAGATCCAGAGCAATATATTCAGTATTTTTAACTGGCTTCTGTCCCTTATTGGCTCCAAACAGAAACCTGACAAACATACATCTTCATTTAGTGTCCTGCCATCCATTATCTTCCGCTTTATCCTGTACTAGGGTCGCAGGGGAGGGGGGGTTCCCCATGCCCATCCAGGGGGGAATGTTTCGGGCGCTGGGCAAATACACCCAGGACAGGGCGCCAATCTAGAACATGGAAACTCCACCCAAAGGGGGATTCGAACCAGGAATCCCTAGCGCTGAAAGGCGAATGTGCTAACCACTAAGCCAGTGTGCCGCCCCCTGACAAACATACACCTTTATTTAGTGTCGTTCCATCCATTATCTTCCACTTTATCCTCTACTAGGGTTGCAGGGGAAGGGGAGTTCCCCATGCCCATTCAGGGGGAAACGTTTCGGGCGCTGGGCAAATACACCCAGGACAGGGCGCCAATCTATTGCTGGGCACACACTCACAGACACACACACAAACACACTCTATATGGGGCAATTTGGAGAACTTAAATTATCTGGATCCATGTTTTTGGACTGAGGGAGGAAAACTGAGAAACCATGCCCATCCAGGGGAGGGATGTTGGGCGCTGGGCAGATCCACCCAGGACAGGGCGCCAATCTATCATTAGGCATATATACACACATATAGGGGCAAATTAGAGGGGTAATTTATAGCAGTTAATTCACCATGGAGCCATGTTTTTGGACTGTGGGAGGAAACCAGAGAACACGGAGAAAACCCATGAGGTCACAGAGAGAACATGGAAACTCCACCCAGATCGGGATTCAAACCTGGATCACCAGCTCACCTCTGAGAGGCGAATGTGCTAATCACTACACCACTGTTCCACTGTTTAATTAAATTCCAAAATCAAATGTATTACATTCACAAAAGTATTTATTATGGTGACAGCGGCCAACTACAGCAGCCAACCCCTATCTGACCCCCACCCCCTAAACTGAATCTGGATAAGTGGATTGGATATTACCTAAATTATTGAATTTCTTTAAATTCTAATCAATGTATTATGACTACATCCCCTTTTAAGACAATACATTAAGCACAAAATGATCGAGATCACAGCGTTTCCCCTTAAAATTAGTACATCTGTAGTGCAGACTCCTATATATAACACAAGGTACATAAAAAAAAACAAAGAATTTGCTGTGGAGGAAGTTTAATGTGTTCCTTTGAGATGGTGAGGACCTCCGAATACATCCCCCTGGTTTTAAAATGGCAGTGATCATAAAACAGGACACAGGGGGTAGGAGGGCAAATAGGCAGCAGATTTCTGTGTATTTTTGTGCTTGTTTGCTTTATAGGTCCTAAAAATGAGGAATGTACTTTTTAGCAAGAGAACAGGGAGCAGATATATCACTACAGGAATGGAATGTTGCAGTCAGGCCACTGAAAACACTATATGAACAAAAGTATTAGGACACATACACCTACATGAACCCTGTTACAGCTCTGTTTAGGTTGGTTAATATTTAAGTTTTTTATTAAAGGTTTTGTATTATTTATCAAGGTTGTGTATTAATGTAACGGGGCTTCGCTATGCGTCAGGACTAACAACACCTCGTTCCTGTGATTTATTCACAATAATGCACACCCTCTCATACTTTATAATATTTATATTTGGACATTAAGCAGATGCACAGGGTTGGCCACAGCACCCTGGAGCAATGAGGGTTAAGGGTCTTGCTCAAGGACCCACATTGGTAACTTCAGTGGAACTGGGATTTAAACCCATAACCTTCAGATTAACAGCCCAACAGCCTAATTTGAAAATCTATTGCTTTTTATGGTAGTTGTTTATGACGGACAGTAGATGTGGCAATAATATAAAAATTATGCAAACGTTTATTATGATATAATAATAATATAAAAATAATATAAGGGAGTCTTAAAAAACAACCTTTTAGAATAAAAATGTAGATACAAAACTGTATTACATAAACTCACTGAACTCTAAAAAATAAACACACAAATGCTCTGCTCTGATTCCTGTACACTTTTATTTATTTTACTAAAAACAGAAGAAAAAGGTCACATCAACAGTTACCTTCAGGTAATAATGTATACGGAATGTCTTTACAACGAAAAAAAAAACCAACCTTTTTTTCTAGATTTTTATATATTAATATCAAATAATATGTAATATCCAACAGTGTACTGTAAATCAGCCACTGGCACTGCAGTGGAAATGCAAAATTAAGTCTAGCACTCGGATTAAAAGAATAAAATCAAGGTATATATATGCACCCCTACTTTACTGCTGACTCCTGACAGACTAATAGAACATCAACCAGGATTCGAGAGATCGAACCTGCTTAGAAGTTTTGAATCGCAGCAATAAAACCGATTGACTGACCGATGTATAAATGTATGTGTATACATACAAAACTCAATGTTTATTCTTCAGTCTGCGTCTGTAACTTTTACAGTACAGCTTAATCAGCACTGAATGCAAACGAGAAAAAAAACGGGTGAAAATTATAATAAAAAAAATTACTATCTAAAAATAAAAACTTCAAACGACTCACCAGAGTCTCAGGTTGGACCAAACTGTACAGGCACAAAGAGAACGTATATAATAAATAAGGATTTTGGCCTTGGAATGATCGGAAAATGTTTATGCTCCCATAATTCACAGAGCATAAAGAGTGACTGAGTGGATAATGAACCTACCAAAGTACACAGACATGCGCGCGCACACTCACACACGATACACATGTGCAAAAGCTGAAAAAGAAACAGTGAGAGGAGGACAAACTGTACAATGTGAATATGGTTGTGTATGGAAATGCCACTAAACATAAAGAAGAGAGATTCTGCACCAGTGTCACTGAACCAGAGCGTACAGGAGCCATGTCAGTTGGAAACCTCCCATCATGCCTTGCTTTCAGTCTGACCGGGATGGCTGATGGTGAACGTTCCATTCAAAAGTGTTCCTGTAGCTCTGCAACTCTCCTCTGGGCAGCAGGCTTTACTACAACTCTCTCTGCACTTGCTCAGGATGACATCAGAATGAGGATGAGGATGAGGGAGGAGCCTCTTACTGCAGCAAGAGTTAATTTTGTACACTAAGCATATGACTGTGTTTGGAGGAAACAAATGGGAGTATGCCTCTCTCACTCTCTCTCATTCTCAGGGTTAAACGTCTGTAGAGAAGTAAAGTGTGTTTCTTTTAAGCTCAGCAATGGAGATGGGAGGATGCTGTAGGTAGTAGAGTAACACCTGCACCTGTGAAAACAGATATAGTACATTTATTAGATGATAACATATCAGGGAAAGAATTATTCATAAAGCCGTCCCTTATCTTCTACATGATCCTAAGCTGGGGTCATGGGGGGATAATCTGTTTCGGGGGCTGGGCAAATACATGCAGGTATCCATCCCTGGGCACTCACTCACACATTCACAAACAGAACACTATATAGGGGCAACTAAGAGCAGCCAATTTATCAGGAATCCATGTTTTTGGACTGTGGGAGGAAACCAAAGAAACTGGAAGAAACCCATGCAGACCCGAGGAGAACATAAAAATTTTCACATAGATTGGGATTCAAACCTGAATTCCCAACACCAACAGATAAACATATATATATACACATATGTGATATATATATATATATATATATATATATATATATACACACACACATATATACACACACATATATACACACACATATATACACACACACATATATATTCATTCATTCATTCATTATCTCCCGCTTATTAGGGTCGCGGTGGGGTTCCCCATGCCCATCCAGGGGAGAACGTCTCGGGCGCTGGGCAGATAGACCCAGGACAGGGCGCCAATCCATCGCTGGGCATACACTCACTCACACAGACACACTCTGTATGGGGCAATTTTGAGAATTCAATTAACTTGATCCATGTTTTTGGACTGTGGGAGGAAACCGGAGAACCCGGAGGAAACCCACGCAGACACGGGGAGAACATGGAAACTGTGTGTGTATATATATATATATATAATATTATTATAAATATTATATATATATATAAATGTGTGTGTGTGTGTGTATATATATATATATATATATATATATATATATATATATATATATATATATATATAATGGCATTTCTCACTGTATTGTAAAAAATAAAGCTAATATTAAAAATGATGCGATGAGTTTAGACTTGCATTTTACTTTATAACCACCAGATGGCTCTATTCGACTGTTTTTCTTGGAGTACTGACTCCCCGAATCATGGTAGCACTAATCAAGGTTGTTACTGAATTAATTAGTAAAATCATTGATGAGCTAAACAATAAAAATACTAGCCCCATTGAAAATATTTACCCTAACCAAAGACTCTTACATTATAAAATATAAAATCAGTGATACAAAGATGCTTTAGGATGCACTATTATGGAGTATGTGTAGTAGTAATAGTATTTATAAAAATATTTATCGCATGTTTATGTTGGTCTCTAAATCTGTTCGTACTTCAGATGATTCCTAAAAGCTCAAACACATCTGTGGGATTAAGATCTCATGGTCTCAACAAAAAAAAAACATCTGAGGGAAGGTGAGCGGCACAATTAAACCATATTGCAGAGAAGTACAAACACAGGCACACGTGTGTGTGTGTGTGTGTGTGTGTGTGTGTGTGTGTGTGTATAGCTACCTGTGCCATGACATCATGGGACCAGATATCAGAGGCCAGTGTGATATGAGCTTTGTTGGTTTCGGATTCAGACGGTCTGAGCAGCGTGGGGCCAAATACAGTGGCCAGGTTGTGCAGCGACATTTTATTTACCGGTTCCTTTTCAGCCACCCTGCAAATGGAATTATAAAAATGCTTCATCATGGCACTACAAAATCATTTGATGAGCATTTTCCAAAATAAACATCATGAAATGCATGCAGTACTTTTTAATGAACCGTCAGAGTCAACATGAGGTGGCAGTGGTGCCAATCATAGCATTATTTTTCATATTTATGAAAATAATTTACAAAAATAGACCTTAGAACTGACTCTGATTACATATAGCTCAGACATACTCACACACACATTTACAAACTTCCTTTTTTCAGCTAAATATTACGTTTGACCCACTGTTAAAAAAAGTTGAATATGAAGGAAACCCAAGCATACAGAGGGAGAAATGTGTAAACTTGGCAGCACACCCAAGAATCGACCCCAAGACCTGCTTGCTGTGGGGTCAAACAGATACTGACCGTGCTGCCATAGAAACAAAACTTTTTAAAAAAACAATTAGCTGCAAACCATTTCCTTTAACTGGGTGGGTCTTATGAAGGGCAATGTGAAAAGCTTCATTCATTAGTTTTTAACTTAAATAATATAGCCAAAGGGTGTGTAGTGGGGTAGCATAGTCCCCTCTCAGTGCCGGGGATTTTTCTGTGTTCTCCGGATTCCCCACACAGTCTAAAAACATGGTTTGTGAACTAGATGCTCTAAATTGCCCCTATATAGTGTGTGTGTCTGTGTGAGTGGGTTTATGCCCAGCGATGGATTGGCACCTTGCCCTGGTTGTGTAAAAAAGAAGGAAACAAATCTAGTCATTGAAGTCCATCCATCCATTATCTTCCGCTTTATCCTCTATTAGGGCTGCGGGGGGGTTTCCCATGCCCATCCAGGGGAGAAAGTTTTGGGCGCTGGGCGGATACACCCAGGACAGGGCGCCAATCTATCGCTGGGCACACTATCGCTATCACTCACACATACACACTAACACACTCTATACATGGGGTAATTCAATTGACCTTGATCCATGTTTTTGGAATGTGAGAGGAAATCGGAGAACCCGGAGGAAACCCACGCAGACACTGGGAGAACATGGAAACTCCACCCAGATGGGGATTTGAACCGGGAATCCCTAGCGCTAAGAGGCGAACGTGCTAACCACTAAGCCACTGTGCCGCCCGTCTCCCGCTTTATCCTCTATTATGGTCATGGTGGGGTTCCCCATGCCCATCCAGGGGAGAACGCTTCGGGCGCTGGGCAAATAGACCCAGGACAGGGTGCCAATCCATCGCTGGGCACACACCCACTCACACAGACAAACTCTATATGGGGACTCTATAACCCACGCGGACACGGGGAGAACATGGAAACTCCACCCAGATAGGTATTTAAACCGGGAATCCCTAGTGCTGAGAGGCGAACGTGCCAACCACTAAGCCACCATGCCGCCTCATGAAATCAGCATATGATCATGATTAATAATACTGCAGTTCAGCTGGTCCTTCTAAACTTACTGACTTGTGTTGTTATCTTTGTAGTAAGTTGCATCTGATAGAAGCTTTTGCTGAATGTACATGTAAGCCTTTTACGTCTGCGTCGTGTGTGGAACACTCTCAATGAAAATCACCATCATGCCAAAGTATTCCTGTAATGCTTTTTAATAATGTTGTGTCCAATATAAGTATTAAACAATACAATGCATTTAGATTGAGTGCACACATTATGTTCACACAAGTCTAGTTAGTAAATGAGGAACAACAAGCTGAACTGTAGCATCAGTGTGGCACCAGGATGTGATGGAGTCTGTTAATGAGACAGTCAGGAAATCAGATCAGACAAATGGAAACACCTGCTGCCTCTGTCTTTAATGAACTCTCTCTCCCGTTCGTGACTTGGCACCACGGTGAGGTAAAAACACCTTTAGATTACAGTGAGCAAGTTAGGATGTACCTTTAAATAGAATTTAGGTGATAGAGAGCAAATCATATCTTCTAAGATAGTCAGGGGCTTGTACTGGGGGTGGGCATCAGAAACATCTGGATCCATTTGAGATTAAGGACCACATTTAAAACTGACACAGATTTGATTTAGTTTGTCCGCAGTCAATAAAACAACAGATCAGAGTCAGATTAATAGACAAATCTGATTTAATTCAGGTCGGTCAGCATGGTCGAGTAAACAAAGCCTTAGTATATGCTCGGTTAATTAAGTTAGATTAAGTATTCACCTCTTTAAGTGCTCCAGTAACGTGAGGAAGGTGATGAGGTTAGGGTCAGGAAGCGAGCGCAGTAAGTGCATCATGCAGTTCTCCTTGGCTGCAGGGTCAGACAGAGCTATGAGGAAGAGAAGGGCAGAGAGCACAAGTTCATCTCCACATTACGAACCTGACCAAAGCAAACAAAACCTTATCTGCTCAACCTGTGACTTTACCTCCAAAACAACTCTTATTGCATTTCAAAACATGTGGCTGCATGGCAGTGATTTATAGGCTTAAAAGTCAAAAGGTCATACCAATGCCCTCCATGAAGGCTGGGTAGAGGCGATCGGTGAGAAGTGGCTCAGGAAGTTCTCTGAAGTAGAGCTTGAGGGTGCCGGCGATGGCGTTAATGTCCATATCGCTTAACATCACAAGGATGTCTTTAGTATCTGAGAACAAAAGTAAGAGAATAGAAAGTTAACGTACATCACGTTATTTTGGTGGATGCTGTGCCATAGCTTGATCATGATACTAAGGCAATAAGGTACAAAAGGGCGTGCACTACTGTGAATAAATCACGTGAAGGAGATGTTGGCAAAATGCCTAGCACAACCTGAAGTGGCTTATTGCTTTTATAAAACGGTTACACAACACACACTCTGCTAAAAACCAAGGTGTGATTCACAAATGCATTTATTAAAAACAAAATCGGGAATTAACTGGTCTTCCATGACACACTGATCGCTGAGTAACGGGATTCCGGTTTCGCTAACAATCAAAAACTGCCACCTCCAATTAAATTACAATTAGAAACAATATCCACAACAGGTTTAGTGCTTATCAGGAATCAGCTTACTGTTTATATTCATCTATATTTCTTGAATTAAAATAATGTATTGTATATCACACATTGATACAAATGTGAAGAGGGGTGCATTACTGTAAATAATGTAACGTCTGGACAAACGGATCAGCCAATCAGATTTAAGGACTGTAACTACCCATTTTAAATGAAAACATTATACGATGTAAGTTAAGGGCCTTGCTTAAGAGAAACCATTTGCAACTTTTTAAGGATAATATCCTCTTATAATAAAAAAAGCTGTACATTTCTGGAAGCACATCAAATCTACTGATCCTGAGTGTGAGTCTTATATCTGAAATCCACTGACAATGATCAGCCCACACAATTAATCTGACCCTACCAAATAATAATCGAGCAAAAATACACATCACACAACACAAATTACAGAGGTATTAATCTCTTAGTAAAGAGTACTCATAACCTGACAACAGTTAAAGATTAAAAACCAATGAAAATACTGAATGCATGCAGGACGTAGTACAGTCTGGCTATTGAAAACAGCCAGAACAGACAGAGGTGCGTAGCCAAAAGAACAGACTGTGCTCTCACTGTTGAGTCGACTGTGGTGGATAGAGACAGCTGCACTTTTAAACTAAATGATCCAGGTTTAATTCTATTAAAAATCTTTTGTTGAGCAACACTAAGAAACTCCCATACCCTTTAATCACTGAAATCCAGCCGGTCAGTTACTCCCATTGTAATGACTGTATACAGACACATAGACATGTTTTTTGGACAAAATCCAGGATCCAAAATTTGTATGAAGCATAAGAACATTGTCATGCTTACACAGCAGGGTTCATAAAGGGATATGATTTAGTGAAATTACTGTAAAACAAAAAAAAAACAGGCTGCACGGAGTCCTGACCTTAACCTCATCCAAAAGATTAGGGATATACGGACCCCTTTAGGGATTTACAGCCCCTTTACCAGAAATCAACATCAGAAGTGTCTAATGAGTCAGCATTCATTACTCCTGTACGCATACAGTAGTGCATTTTTACATTAAGTTGAGTAAGATGATAAAAAGAGATTAAGCTTGTTTATCAGTGAGTCTACATCATTTATAAGAATGTCATGAGATAAGTAGCAGGTAAGGAAAGAAGAAGAGAAAGAAAGAGAGCGAGTGCAAGAAAGAGGGGTGTGCATCACGTCAATCAGCTCACACTAATTAAATACACACTAAAATCAGTAACTCATTGAGTCCTGAATCTCAAACAAACAAACAGAATGAAGATAAGCAGCTGGTAAAAAGATGAACTTTTGGAAACTGTAAACAGGGTCAAAAAACACAGCTATTTTTACACAAATTCAAAACTTGTTTGTGACCGGAAACGTTATCTGCCCTGTATTATTATTTTTGTTGCTGAGAAATATGTTTTGTTTTTTCTGGGCAAAGTGAGCGGATTTGCACAGAAAAACAACAGAATGGATTCCAGTACATTAAACTCTTTTATAACAATTTATTATCTAAATTAAAAATAAAATCTGGATAAAATGTACTATTGAATTGTAAACAGAGCATTTACGCTTTAAACAAGAACATAAAACAATATTATGAGCAAAATAATTAGAAAATATTTTTTAAAAAAGCTATATTGTGTTAAATTACTTTATCCTTAATTAATTCATCTTATGAAGTATAAAATTTGGTTAACAAAGGGCAATTTATTTAAACAAAAATATTTAATTACCATTAATTAGTTAATTTTATTTAATTGATTCATGTGTTGTCATTGACGATGAACAATTGTGAAAAGTTTTAGCTTAATTGGATAATGGGAAGTGGGAGGAATAGCATTTGCCAACTTTTTACCAGACACAGAGACAAACAGATGAAGCTAATATAGGGGTGTTAATAATAATAAAAAATAAATGAAATTTATAGAATAAGATGAAGATTGCATCTGCTTCCACTTCCCAATAATAAACATTACAATTTATGAGAACTTATATAACTAGCAGTAAATAAAAGACAATATAAAAAATGTACATCTATTTAACACAACCACATCTCTCTCTCTCTCTATCGCTTGTGTGTGTGTGTGTGTGTGTGTGTTCAGGCAAATGGAACAGGTCAGTCCTCTCTCTGCCCTTTCCCACAACACTATTTTTAAACGTTATAGGAATTAAAGTAAAAAAAAAGTTAGGAAGATAAAAAATAAACAAATAAAAAGAAAAAACAGAACACTGCAATAGTTTTTGCAAATGTTTTAGACACACATCTTCATGATTTGAATTCAGGTGTTTGGCACTTAGCCCCATTGTCACAGGTATATCAAAAAAAGATACTATTAATGTACATTTATATGGACAACTGTATGCTGTATGACTGTACAAGTGCACAAAGCAGGTTTATAAAAAATCATGGTTGAGGGTGTTGAGTCCTCATCTCAACCTGACTACACACCCATAAATCAAATTAAATAGAACAGAGATCGCGAGCCGGCGCCTCTGGATAAAGGGAACTGTTGTAGATACAAAGAGGGACCGTAATCACTGAATCATCTGAACTTAAAATCCTTAAGTTAAAAACAATTTCATACACAATAAAGAAAAAAAACTTACTTGTATCAAAAGCTGCTTTGAGAGCCTGAATATCAGTAGCCACTCCAGAGATTCGGTAGATTCCCACTTCATCAATCCCTCTTTTCTCCACCTCCTCGATGCACTGGCGTACAATGTAAGGCACCTTGGAGCGCTCACGTCTGTTAACACACAAATATTTCTATTAAAATATCAAAGTAATAAAAGGGTGTGTATTACAGTTTTTACACATGATACATAGGAGTTGATTTAAGTGAGTTGCTTTGATCTGAATATACAGAACATTATGGTTAATAGGGATGATTTGATGAAACATTATGGCAATTAAAAACATTACAGTTAATAAATTGTGAACATGCTTTAACATTGTCATGGCAACATTCATAAGAAAAATTTTATGCCTGAACATTAGACCACAACAACTAAAATTCCATTTGCAGCACACTTTTCTTTCTACTTTGTTCATATGCATATGAAGACTTAAAAAAAATCTAAATTACTGATGAATTCGTACAGGATAATTAAAAAATCTGAATTGAGTGTTGTATTAGATCATAGTCAAAAAATTTTATACATCTGAATTAGATCTGTCACTTTAATATTAAACATTGGTTTAGTGTTAAAAATTGTATTTTATTATGACCAGATCAATATTAGATCAAAAAGGATTCATATTATTTAGAATCCAATCTATATTATTCATTCATTCATTCATTTATTCATTCATTATCTTCCGCTTTATCATCTATTAGGATCGCGGGGGGGTTCTCCATGCCCATCCAGGGGAGAACGTTTCGGGCGCTGGGCAGATACACCCAGGACAGGGCGCCAAATCTATATTATTAGTTAAAAAATTAATTATAGATCAGTGCTACATTATTAGATTAGTATTGGTACTAGATCAGTAAACACACACAGAAAGGCTGGATTGTGTTATAAAGAATATTTTGTGTTAATATTCTGCAATTGTCTTTTTTCATATTTACATTAATTTAATAAGAAACATAAACTGCATAGTGTCTGTGATTTCTGGCACTTTTTTGTAAAGATAATTTGCATAATAATTATAATATTCGTGATTATTTTTTAGACAATAATCGTGTCATCACAATCTGTAATCGTCTCATCCCCAGTCTACAATCCACTTGCTTTTTCCATTCTGCTGAGGAGTAACACATTTGATCAAACTATGGTAACCTTTGTAGACTATAGCATGAAAATATGATAGATAATGTGTGTCAACCTTTGTCCTCATTTCCCCAACCGTTCTACCAAATCCTATGATATATTTACTACTCTTAATTTCAGGATGACCATATGGTATGGTATATTCTTACTTTAATTAAATTCTTGCAGTGAGTATCTTAAAGTTTTGGGAAAGCAACCATGGAATCATATCTTATAAAAGGTGCTCTTATCATCTGCAGAGCAAGAAAATAGTCAAAGCTCACTAAACTGGAAATTTTATTTAAACAAAGCAATGCCTGTGAGAGAAGTAAGTAGCCCTCTGCTGATCATGTGTGCAAAAGTTCTGGACATGCCCTTGGCTTTTAACTGCAATCTAGACCACATTTTTTATAACCCACAGATTATAATGCACAATTCTGTGCTTTTTTATTTATCATTACAGTACAGCTTAGATTTGTGTTCCAGCTTCTAATCTTTTATCTGCTGATCAAGATGAATAATTGATCACCATCAATCCCTGTTTACAATGGGAAACCCCTGCTGTGTCTGAGTTACTGGCATACAGAAGGTGAATCACTGGAATGACCTATATTTGCTTACATAGAGCACTGCTTTTGGGAAGTGAGGATAAAAACACAGAATGAGGGAGGAAGAAAGAATTTGTACTTTGTCACGACACTGATTTTGACTCCAAACACCCCGCTTTGCTTCTTTGAAGGCGTCCTCTTTAAACTCAAATCCCGACTTGTGAACTTCATAGAGAACTCCACTTTAATCTAAGAAAGCAGACAGGAGATAAATCAGAGGGTTCACAGCATCAGGACTTAAACATGCTGGATGCTGGTTCTTACCCCGTTCATCTCGATCACATCCATATGCCAGTTCTTGGACTGCACCGTCTGTGGGTCAAGCTAAAAAACAGAAGACAGATAATCAAGAGACGATTAATAAACTTCAAGCTATTAAACTAAAGCCTGTTTCATGCCCAGCCTCACTGTCTAGACTGGTTTATAAACTGACCAAAGATGAACAACGTATGTGGCTACCACCTGGCGCTCACATACACAGCTCTGGAAAAAATTACTGAGACCACTTCAAGCATTTCAGCTTTTATGCCCTTTGCCAGTCAGTAGCTTTTGTTGTCCACAATGTTAGACCTTGTTCTGGAGATGAAAGCAACCTTACACTCACTGTATCCCTCTGAGAGTAAAACAAACCGTGCAATTCGAAACTTTCATCATTTCAAAATATTCATCATTAGCATCTGTTGTCATGATAAATTGCACCAGCAATGTTTTGTCATTCAACTAGGAGGAATATGAAAGGATGTTGATGGCAGCATCGGTGGTTTTTATTTTATTTAAAAAAATGTGTTCATGAGATATGGTGCCTTATTAAGTCCAATGATGTTCAGTCAGTATACAGGCACATAGATGACTGAGCGTCAAATATATGTACTGTAGTGTAACTTTTCACTTATTTGCTCCATGTTACAAAACAATTTATTATGAACGTCACTGTGTTCACATGTATAGAATGATCAACAACCAGCCTCACTGCAAAAGTGTAATCAGTCTGCGATGTAAAGATGTTGTAGCATAGAATACTGCACATTGGATCTAAGAATAATTTCAAACCCCTGTAAGGCCAAAATGTTCATGATATTATTAAACAATTAGTAATTATCTGGGGGGGGGGGGCTGCTAATTAAAGTTGTTAAATGAGGAAATTCAACAGGACAAATTTCGTTTTGTTTATGCATTTCAACCAAAAATGGTGGTTTATAAGAAACAGAAGTTGTCCTGACATACAGTGTTGTGTAAATGTTTGGCCATCCTTTCAAATCACATGTTTTTAGTTAAGTGTTTAATTTAGGACACATTTATGACAATTTGCTGTGAAGGTTTATGAACAATATCTTTTTCTTTGCTTAATTGACCTGATGTTAAATATGTCATTGTTTAGAGGACAGTTTTCTTTTTTTATTACGTTAGATACTGAGAATACATATGCATCAACTGTGTAATGCACTTCTCCTGTAGATAATGTGTTAACCCATTTAAGAACTCACTACAGCGTGACATTTGTGTAGCGATGGCCAAAATTTTGTATGAAATTTACATGAGCAAGTATGGGGCGCGGTAGCTCAGTGGTTAGGGCATTGGGCTATCAATCTGAAGGTTGGTGGTTTAAATCCCAGGTCCACTGCGTTTACCAGTGTGGGTCCTTGAGCAAGGCTTGTAAG
>JAFMOD010000804.1:0-12208 GCA_019802435.1 Corydoras maculifer | reverse complement strand
CACTCACTCACACAGACAAACAGATTAATAGATTTGAAAAGGATCAATACATAAGACAAAAGATCAGAAAAAATCCAGCAACCAGTGATGAGTGCAAAATGAAATACCAGTGGAAATTTAGTGTGTGTGTGTGTGTGTGTGTGTGTGTGTGTGTGTGTGTGTGTGTGTGTGTTGAAAATAATCACTTTATCCAAGCATGCTATTAGCACTGCCAATACTGCTGTTACACTGCCACATCACTCTCTCAGCTCAAGTTTAAATAGCTGGGAAGATCCCAAATCCGACTAAAATAGGTTGTAAAGACAACACACATTAATCTGCCGCAGTATATATTGGAAAACGAGCTGGGAAATAAGCCTCGTTATTGTAAAGAATCCAAGTATTTATTAACAATCACATTGGGAAAAGTCATGCAATAAGGTTTTATGATGTAATATGTGGGCAGCATGGTGGCTTAGAGGTTAGCATGTCCACCTCTCAGCACTGAGGATTCAGGTTCGAATTTTGATCTGGGTTGCAGTTTTCATGTTCTTGTGTGTGGGAGTTTTGGTTCTCTTTGTTCTTAAGTTTCATCACATATTCCAAAAACATGAATTCAAGGTGATAATCGCATCTATATAGTGTGTGAGTAAGTTTTGGATTAGTGCTCTGTCCTGGGTGTCTGTCCAGCGCCCAAAACTTTCTCCTTTGGATGGACATTGGGAACCCCCCCCCACAACCATAGTCTCTAATACATGATCAAGCAGTAGATAATGAGATGAGAGACGCAAGTATAGTAATTAAGTATAATAATTCCAAAACTAATACAACAACCAACTCATCTGATAAGAACATGAATATGAAAAACAATCAACAGCTTTCTGTGCCAATTTTATCAAACACTTATCCCAATTTATTTATGTACAGTAAATATAGATATAATCACACACAATATAGGGGCAATTTAAAGTTACCTTGAATCCATGTTTTTGGACTGTGGAAACCAGAGAATCTGGAAAAGACACTAGGACAAGGGGAACATGGAATCTGTGTGTGTGTGTGTGTGTGTGTGTGTGTTTACTAAGCCATTACATTACATTTAGTCATTTAGCAGATGCTTTTTATCCAAAGCGACTTACGAATGGGAATACCACAAGTCAGTAGTTGTGGAATTAGAATTTTCAAACCAGCTTATTATCCTACCCCCTTTTTTGTCAAGGTATTTGTGAAAGAGATGTGTTTTTAGTTGTTTCTTAAAGTTGCCAAGTGATTCTGCCTTACGAACAGAGTTGGGACGATCGTTCTACCATTTTACAGTGGTGAACGCAACAGAGATAGAATTAGCTCCTCGGTGAGGTGGAATCACCAGACGGCAATCATCACTAGAATGTAGTGAACAAGTTAGGGTGTAGATTAAAAAATATAGAGTGAAGGTAAGAGGGGCAGATTCAGAGATTGTCCTATAGGTCAGAGTCAGGGCATTGTACTGAATGAGTTTGCTTGGGCTGGTTGAACACAAATCGGGCTGCAGAGTTTTGAATCAGGTGCAGAGGCCTAATTGTGCAAACTGGGAGACCAGCAAGCAGAGCATTACAATAATTAAGCTGGGATAGGGCTCGAACCCTTCTTTCATTTTCAGGATAAATGCTTTGATATGAAGGCTTGCAGCAGCAACACAGTGAGCCATTATTACCATATAGCCAGAGCTTTCATGAGTGAGCACACTAACACACCACCTGAGGGGCATGTAACATGTCATGGCACAACCATAACTGATTAGCTTCTGAGTTTCCATGGAAACCTGATTTACAGTGTGCCTGAATCAATATACAAAGACATGTGGCATGAGGACGACAGAAGGGACAGAAAATGAATGGACTTTGTAAGACGACTGTTTGATTACACATGGATCTGTGACTAAAAGAGACTTATACACAGACACAGCACAGTGAAGTCATTCATTCCACATCACGGTGGATGATTTATTCAGGTGGTTCACTCAACTCATTAGTCTTGTAGAGGCTACTTAGAAAAGTCACCTGACATTTTTGACGGTGCTCTGTGAGACTCAATCTTAAAACAGTATTCTAAATGGTACTTTTGGTCATTTAAATCTGAGTGAATTTGCAATTTGCATTAGTGGTTAGCAAATCTGCCTCTAAGCACTGCGGATCAAGGTTCGAATTCCGATCTGGGTGGAGTTGTAGACAAATTTAATAACAAATGTTAAAATAAATGTTAAAACCTACAATGAATTTACAACCAACACAATTTCCAATGTTATAATAATTCAGGGCGGCACGGTGGCTTAGTGGTTAGCACGTTCGCCTCTCAGCGCTGGGGATTCCCGGTTCGAATCCCCATCTGGGTGGAGTTTCCATGTTCTCCCCGTGTCTGCGTGGGTTTCCTCCGGGTTCTCCGGTTTCCTCCCACAGTCCAAAAACATGGATTAAGTTAATTGAATTCTCAAAATTGCCCCATAAAGAGTGTGTATGGGTGAGTGAGTGTGTGCCCAGCGATGGATTGGCGCCCTGTCCTGGGTGGATTGGCGCCCGAGACGTTCTCCCCTGGATGGGCATGGGGAACCCCACCGCGACCCTAATAGAGGATAAGCGGGAGATAATGAATGAATGAATGAATAATAATTCATTCAAGAGGAATACGAATGCAGCATGTAATAAACATTACTAATTGTAAGGTAGAACAGCAATCCATTACCTTCCACTTTTATTCTCTATTAGGGTCGCGGGGGGGAGGGGGGTTCCCCATGCCCATTCAGGGGAGAACGTCTCGGGCACTGGCCAGATACACCCAGGACAGGGTGCCAATCTATCACTGGGCACACACTTACTCACTCACTCACACAAACACACTCTATATGGGGCAATTTGGAGAATTCAATTGACTTGATCCATGTTTTTGGACTGTGGGAGGAAACCGGAGAACCCGGAGGAAACCCACACAGACACAGGGAGAACATGGAAAGGAACCAGGAATCTCTAGCGCTGAAAGGCGAACGTGCTGACCACTAAGCCACCGTGCCACTCTGGTAGAACAGCAATTTTCTTCTTTATTCCAACTACATGTAAGTCAGGTGAATCTGAGATAGTACATTTGCCGAGGGTTAAAAATGTTTGTTTCTCTGCCCTATAAAGTAAGTCAACTTTCTTTTTGACCTAAAACTGCTGTACTTAGCTCCTGCATTACACAACCCGATTCACGCTAAATGATGAATAAATGAATAAATACACACCAGACTTAATACTACTAATAGATACATTTAAGTTTAAATCTTAAAAACTAACTACATTGACTTTTTCCAACCTAGTTAGAGCACGATCACTTTTCCAAAAGCACCTTGATTTGTTAACTATTAACGAATAGGTTTACGCATCACTAAACATTCTGAAGACAGAACTAGGGGGCCTGATGCAAGTGTGCTTTGTGACCTACTTTTGGCAGAATAAGAGCTGAGGAAGATTAAAAGATTTAATAATTCACTAAATGACAGGATGAGAAAGGATATGATGAGTGCTGCTAAAAAGAAAGGGGTCAGTGATTATGCAGTTATGCAATGATTATAACGGACGTGCCATCCTGTACTCTACTCACTGCATTCCTGCGTGTTCATACTGTACATCACATCATCTCCAGGGCTGAGAGTATGCAGCACTGAAGATCTAACACATCACAATAACTAATTAACCTGCGATGAGCAGTACATCTTAACAGGGACCACCCTTTCTGTCCTGGTTTCCACAAATATATCTGATTTACAACTTAAAAACAAAGTAAGTATTTATTTACATAAAGTCATTAGAGTCTTCCACTTAATCCTGTTCTAGGGTCTGGGGTCGTGGAGGGGTTCCCCATGCTCAGGGAAGAATGTTTCGTATGCTGGGCAGATACACCCAGGACAGAGCATCTAATTATCCAGTTCAAGTAATTTATTTATATTTACAATGTGTACAGCTTTACAGTGAGGGAAAACATGAAAACTCTACCCAGATTGGGATTCGAACCGGGAATCCCTAGTGCTGAGAGGTGAACATGCTAACCACTAAGCCACCCGTTGATTATAACCAATTTAGAAATTTATAGTTTATTTATTTATTTTTTGACAGGAATAGTTATTTAATTATTTTATTGACGAATTTAAAGACGAAGGATATGCAGACCAAATGCCTCAGGAACCTTTGTTCACCAGAAATGAGAATTAAACTAAGGATCTTTTGCTGTCGGGCGGCACGGTGGTTTAGTGGTTAGCACGTTCGCCTCTCAGCACTAGGGATTCCCGGTTCGAATTCCCATCTGGGTGGAGTTTCCATGTTCTCCCCGTGTCCGCGTGGGTTTCCTCCGGGTTCTCCGGTTTCCTCCCGCAGTCCAAAAACATGAATCAAGTTAACTGAATTCTCCAAATTGCCCCATGTAGAGTGTGTCTGTGTGAGTGAGTGTGTGCCCTGCGATGGATTGGCGCCCTGTCCTGGGTCTATCTGCCCACCGCCCGAAACGTTCTTCCCTGGATGGGCATAGGGAACCCCACCGCGACCCTAATAGAGGATAGAGCAGAAGATAATGAATGAATGAATGGATCTTTTGCTGTCAGACAAAAACACTAAGCACTGTAGGAAATTATGGTCAAGGAAAATAATAACATGTTGAAATAGAAAACGGCAGTGAAATCATTCATGCTGCAGTAAATAGCATTCTTGAATTTACTGTACTTTCCTATAGATCTTTTTTGCCTACTGTACTTACACATAGAGAAATTTGTCCTTCACATTTACCCCATCATGCAGTGAAACACACACATACACACACTGAGGGAAGTGAGCACACATGCCAGGAGCAGTGGGCAGCAGTGTATACGGCCCCCTGGGGGAAAGTTGGAGTTAGGTGCCTTGCCCAAAGGGCACTTCATTTGCTCATGCATGCTCTGTATATTTAACTGCATTCACATTTTATGCAATCCTTCTGTTTATTCTTGACAGTTTCAATATATTTATATTGTTCTAGACAGACATTAACAATGAAACAATGCTTTACAATTATATTGACAAAGTAAGGAAGAAGACAATGAGTCAAAGACCCTCATCTGGCCTAACAAGGCCATATTACATGTAAACCAAATAAAATATACAACACAGTAAGTCCTCATCCAACACAATTCTAATGTTTTCACTGCCATGAGAACCTGGAACAACACAGCCAGGGGCACACACAGTCGTACTAATGAGTTTAATGCATCTTTGTTCTTTCTTCTTCTTGTCTCCACTGTGCAGTTCATTCCTTTACCTCAACGTACACACAACCAAGAACATCGGAACATCTCCAATATCTCAAAAATGACATTGAGATAAATTATTTATGCATTTTAACCTTTGGCATTATTTAAAATTTTACCAGGATCTGGTAAAAATACTTATCTGTGAGTTAAAGTTACAAATAAATACACTGAACTTTTACACTGAACCGTCTTATCTGCACAATGGTATAAAAACAAGAACCTAGCCACGAATGCTAGAATTCTTTTACTACTTCTGTTAAAGCGACTTAGAATAACTTTTTAAGCAGGCGAACTCTCTGACACTTCCACTCTTAAATAATGAAAAAAACATATATACTGAAGACACATCGTGCAGGTAGCAGTTATGTAACAGAGCTTCTGTTAGAAACAGAAAAAAAAACTACTGATTTTTGGCACAGCCACAAGGGGTGAAGGTGAGATGGTGTGAGACAGAAAAAGATGAATGCAAAAAGTCCATGAGAGCAGGACCAATATGAATCTCCATTACGCTCCAGCGACAAGATTTATAACCTCGAGTTTGTCTTAAAAAGGTAATTTTTCAATTATGCTGATGTTCCTGTCTTTTGATATTGTTCTTGGTATTTTAGAAATCGGTGCTGGTTATGTTCATGAAAAAAGTAAAACAGCATTCTATTTTGTTTTTAACTGGATAATGCATACTGTATTTCTTAGGGGAACATACAACTGGCAGGATGATTAATACACTTTTGCATAACTATATCTTTAAATGAATTAAGACAGTGGTTAGATTTAAGGTCACATGCAAATGGAGGAGATACTGTACAAATAATTCCTCAATGTGGTGAGGAGAAGAATCAGGAGAAAACATATGGGGTAAATACGTGCAGCGTGTTCTCATACATTATTCACACACAGACCTTTATACCAGTCTGTTCCACTGCCCTTTTTCCTTACCACACACAGTGGGAGAGAGAGAGAGAGAGAGAGAGAGAGAGAGAGAGAGAGAGAGAGGAAAGAGAGCATGAACAAAGCACCTCCTAGGCCAAACACAACTCTTATGTTCTGACCCTTCAATATCCCATAGCATTGTTTGTCATGGCACTTAAATAATATATTGAGAAAAGGAAACAATTTAGGACAAAATAAGAAAAATGGGCATATACGACATCCCTCCCATGTGTTTTCGGCACTTTGTGAGGCAAGTTGTGGTTGTTCTACTTCTGACCCATTTATCTTTTTTTTTATAGAATCAAGTGAGAGAGTAGCTGCACACTTGTGGCACCGGGACCACATTTAGACTCGACCCTTCAATTCTGCAACAAAAGAATATTGTTGCTTACGAGGCAAAGTTTAAAAACCCTAAAAAGCACAGAAACGCATGACTTAAGAATCTATGTTCAGCCTTCAAAAAGTTAAATGTACAAGCTGATTTTTATTGTTGTGTACATAATGTGTACATACAATTTAACAAAAATATAGTGTGAAAGAATTAAATTCACATAACAGTAATCCACAAATCTAATAATTTTACACCGACCATATGGAAAATACAGCCATCAAAGACATTAAATCTGTTAGTTTGATTCAATGTACAAATCAACCAAATCCAAGGAATAATGATAACTGAACATGAGAAGACAGAACTCACTAGCTATAGCACCAGTATGAAAGTTTTTGGATTTGGAGCGTCTTTTTAAATAAGTAAAGCTGTATAAAGTAAATAGTAAAGGTTTAAGTGGAGCAGCAATGTCTGGGGAAACATGGGAGAATGGCATTTAAAGGTGAGATGGAAATGTTTCACTGACATTTCTATCAAACTTGGAAGCAGGATTATAAGTGACTGCATTCTGCCTTTTGTGAGAGATCTAACCTTTCAAAATCCCTCTGTCTTCAAACCTCAGCTAAATGAATTGCCACGAAATAAAAGGATTTTCATATTTAAATAAGAATTTGACAGACATAATGACTGCTGGTTCAGTGTATGCTGGCAGAATGTAATTTCAATGTAAAACTAATTAATTAAAAACATATTTAATTATTAAATGAATAGTTGACTTAAATATTTACGATTAGATTACATTAGATTCACCTGTATTGTCATTGTGCAGAGTACAAGTACAGGGCCAATAAAACGTAGTATGTAGCATCTAACCAGAAGTGCAATATATCCATTATTTACATAAAGTGCAGTAGTAAGAGTGACTGGTGCATTGAGTAGTGATGTATATAAACGTATATACATAAATATGAACATGTTATATACATATGTGTGTACAGTGAAAAAAAAAAAAAAAAAAAAATATATATATATATATATATATATATATATATATATATATATATATATATATATTATAGATACTGTAGAGATACAAGTTGTATTTATTGAATTGTTCTATATGTATTTTGGTTTTATTTATATTTGTTCTACCAAAGTAAAAAAGCGGGAGCCTGGTATGAAAGGAACAACACATCTATGGAATTGTTTAAAGGATTATTATACAGTTTTATAGAAAACAAATTAAAAAGTGGATATTTCTTCAGATTCAGATTTGTCGTTTTTAATGCATGTACGTTTTTTTGTGGGGTTTGGTACACTTTCTGTATAAAATAAGAGGACTTAACCTCTTAACACTTGTAGTGAACTGAGGAGCATTATATGTTGGTCTAAACCTTACAAAGGTATCTCTTAGAAAAGAAAATGGGATTTAAATAGACACAAACACCCCGGAGGTGCCAGAACAACCATACTAGATGTTCGATGTTTCATTCAAAGACATCAAGCCTGAGATGACCGGGGGCTTATATAGTGGCCAAAAGATTAATTTTATCCAGGACTTATATCCAGAGGAAAAGAGAAACAGATGAAGTCGAAACTGAATCTTGTCATGTGGCCCATTATATTGTTTGTCACTCACATCTGCTCAAAAACACCTTCAAAACTTCCAATACACAAACTTATCCAAACACTTCAACAGCTAACTGCTTTAGTGTGTGAGCTGTGATGCCTTAAATAACACAAATATCTCATCTCATTAATTAAGTCGAAAGTCTTTGTGTGCGTGTGTGTGTTCTCTATCAAAATCCACATTGTTGCTTTAATTATCAAGCCATACATTCAACATGCTTCAGAACTGTGAGGTGGTGTATATGCTCTGTACAACCCCCAAGTTAGTTAAATTAAGTTCCTTTATCTTCATTTTTTTATTTTTTTTTTTTAAATTAAAATAAAAAAAAAACACCAAAAATTGACCAAAAAGTGACACATAAATTAACATTTACACCATCCACTTGAAACTTCATCACAACTTTGGGCAAATCCGGGCCAAGTATATGCATAAAAATGCCAAATACAGTATATAAATGAGTAGTTGAGTTATTAAACAAAGATAGAATCTAACAAGCAAAATATAAAAAATATATATATTTTTTAATAACCACCCCTATATCATGTTAAATTACTTTATCCTAAAGTAAATCTGCTTGTAAAGCATAAAATATTGTAAAAATGGGCAATTTATCCGGAGAAAACAAAATTAATTAATTACGAATTAGTTAATTAATTGATCATTTTTTTAAATTAATTCATGTGTTGTCATCGACATTGAACAGCTTATTCGGTTAACGAGAAGTGGGTGAAATATTATTTGCAAACGTTTTACCAGACACACAGAAAAACAGATGAAGCTAATATAGGGGTGATAATAATATTAAATAATTTTTTTATTAATTACATGCACATTAATAAATTACATGCACATTAATAATGCCGATAATGATAACTGAATACTGAATGAAAAGAGTTAAATGTCAGGTATGTTTTAATGAGCCACTTTTAGCTCAAACAATCTGTCAAGCTAAGCTAGAGCTCTTTCATCTTTTTAACTGCATACTAAGCCACCGAACACTGTCCCAAAGACAGTTTGCACACACATTAAGATGCAGTCTCTTCATGTGACTGTCAGCATATACATTATCAAAAAGTTTAGACACCCTACCAAGTCAGTGCTCAGTAACACTCCATTTGGCAGATCTCACAGCTTGCAAAAGCTTGTTGGAGAGGCTGTAAGACTTTCTATTTTTGTTTCTGGAATTTTCACCTACTCTTCCTTGCAAAACACTTCACGTAGCGAGATATTCCTTTGCCATCTCACAGCAGGTCTAAAATTGAACCACCGATTTTCAATGATGTTCACATCAGGAGATGGCAAGTTCTATTCTTAAAGTTTTAGCTTTAAAAATAGAACAGTTTTAGAACAGAAATAGAATAGTTTGGCAAGTTTTTTAATGAAGTTCGTGGATTGTGAGACTGTAACACAACTGTGTCTGATGTACACAGTGGTAAACACTGGTATGGACTGTTTATTCCACTAATCCATTAGTATTACTGTATATAACACATATATTAGAGTCACTTAGAAATATGTTGAGAAGTGTCAGATTTATCAGTTTTAGATGGTGATTACTGACTGATCTGAAAGACTGTAAAAAAATTGTTTTTCTTTGTGGTTTATAATAAACTGTTATGATTTCAAACACAATTTTGTGCTTATTTTGTTTTAATTATCCTGACATTAAATTTTTAGGTACAGTAAAAACTGTACGGGAGACAAAGTAATAACGCACAAGAGGATTGCATTATTATAAAAAATAAAGAGGTGTTAGTCCTGATGCGTAGCGGAGTATAGTTACACCACATTCACGTGATTTATTCACAATAATGTACAACATTGAGTGCCGTATTGCTTTTATAAAACAGTTAAAAATACACTACAATAAAAGAAACCAATAAATACAATTGTTAATGTTCCATGATGTGATGGATTTTGGTTTTTAAAGTGAACGTTGTTTGCTGAGTAACAGGATAGTGGTTTAGTAGTTCTCAACAGAAATTGGCTTGCTGTTAATATCAATCTGTATTTCCATTTATGGTACATCATTTAAAAACACGTATTGTATATCATGCATTGATACGAATGTGAAGCGCTCAGAGGTGCGTATTATTGTCAATAATGTCACGGCTGGACAAACGGCTGAGCCAATCAGATTTTGGGACCGGAACTACCAGTTTTATGAAAGATCATACTCAGCAGCGTACATCCTTATATTACACTAAATATTATACTATTTCTTATTAAGCACTCATCCTTTATGATGTACTGAAGAAAATGGATTAACTGGATAAAGAACTTTGCTTAATATAGTGCTTAACAAGCACTATAAATCAGTTTACAGATCTGACACCACATTTACAGATAGATAAGACACTTAAAGTGAAACAGAAACACATGTTCACATATTCAAATTAATGCTAATACTTTTAATCAATAATCCTAATCTCTAAAGGTGGTACAGTGATTCTGTAATTGTTATTGGCGATAACCTTAGAGTAAAGGACATCAGCAACAATAGGGTGATGAGATGTGTATATGTGGTGGGGGATGTTTGTGGGCAAGGTCGAGTCTCCTGGGGTTTCAGACACAGAGGGGAAGGTGAAGGAGGGGCTGCAGAGCATCTTTTATGATTTACGATTTGAACGCTGACATATTGCTCATCAGTATGCAGTTTCTTTTCCTTTGTTTTCTGTACTGAGGCTTCTCACATTGCTCACATTATGTAGGTTGTCACACAGTGTTTTAAAGCTATGACACTTGGGTTTAAAAAATCTTTTCTCTGCACTCTCAGGGTGTCAGGTTCTTTTTTGGTAGAAAAACAGCTTTTTGAAAGACATGAGCACAAAAATGAAATGAAAGGGCTAAAACAAGGTGCATTATGTTATATTATATATTAGTGGGTGCATAATGAAACTAGAGCTTGAATTTATCAAGCATAAACATGTTCATTTGCAAATGATAAATAAAAAAAAGTTCAAATCAAATAATTATTTTAAAAAAGGGTACATTTACAGCATATATAGTATTTTATGAGAAGTAGTTTGGAGTTTACGGCTTCCACACGTCCAATTCTGGACTAGCGAACCAACCTTGTTTCAAACACTTAACATGCAGGCAAACAAACAGTGTACAAGTAATTCTGGACTAAAGGTTTATATTTTTTTAAAAAGTTATTTTTAAAATATTGTCGCTCGGCATAATAAGGGTCACAATGAGCGCTGACCCAGGACCCAGCGATCATGGCACTAATGACAGAACCACAGACATTCACATGTGAGTGAAAATAACAGTATTTATCAAGATCTGTGCATGGTCAAAATTAGGATTATTAACCATGAGCCTATTAACAGCCACAAATTAACACATTAGCATGGTATGGTTTGATGTGAAGAGCCAATCAAAAGATGTATGTAACTCAGCAAAAGAGTGGCCATAAATACATTTTTTATAGTCTTAAATGTTCCATCTATTGTTCGCACAGGGTACCTGAACATAAACATACAGTCATGGCTTCTATGGCAACCCTCTCTGAAACCTTTCCTCAGTGCAGTGTTCCCCCCTTGGGAACCAGACCAATTGTCTCTGCAACATTGTTTCAATAAGACAAAGAGCATCTTATACCATGCTTATAAACCAAAAGTTCAAAGCTTGAGGAGATAATTGTTTTCTGGTCTTTAAAGTGGATGGTTTGTTTATGTGCAATTCAAACACATCAGGTCTTTTATCTATATTCTATAGCTATAATTTATATATTATATAATGTACATATTTATACAGTTATATCTACACATGTCTACTTGTTTAAAAATTTTTTTTAATGTTTTAAATTTTAATATATGATTTTTACATTTAATCCATACAATAACACTCATTTCAAAAATCACATTCTCATTTCTTTTTTTTTTTTCCTATGCTGCTGTGTGTGTATGTATGTATGTATGTATGTATGTATATATATATATATATATATATATATATATATATATATATATATATACAGCGATGGATTGGCGCCCTGTCCTGGGTCTATCTGCCCAGCGCCCGAGACGCTCTCCCCTGGATGGGC
>JAFMOD010000803.1:293292-303317 GCA_019802435.1 Corydoras maculifer | reverse complement strand
CACACAAAACTCAAACGTACACAAAACCCAACAAACACAAAATTCAAACGTACACAAAACTCAACACACAAAATTCAAACGTACACAAAACTCAACAAACACAAAACTCCAACGTACACAAAACCCAACAAACACAAAATTCAAAAGTACACAAAACTCAACAAACACAAAATTCAAAAGTACACAAAACTCAACAAACACAAAATTCAAACGTACACAAAACTCAAAAAAACACAAAACTCAAACGTACACAAAACTCAACAAACACAAAACTCAAACGTACACAAAACTCAACAAACACAAAATTCAAACGTACACAAAACTCAACAAACACAAAACTCCAACGTACACAAAACCCAACAAACACAAAATTCAAACGTACACAAAACTCAACAAACACAAAACTCCAACGTACACAAAACCCAACAAACACAAAATTCAAACGTACACAAAACTCAAAAAAACACAAAACTCAAACGTACACAAAACTCAACAAACACAAAATTCAAACGTACACAAAACTCAACAAACACAACATTCAAACGTACACAAAACCCAACAAACACAACATTCAAACATACACAAAACTCAAACGTACACAAAACCCAACAAACACAAAATTCAAACGGACACAAAACCCAACAAACACAAAACTCAAACGTACACAAAACTCAACAAACACAAAATTCAACGTACAAAAAAAACCAAAGTGCACAAATCCCAATGTAAACAAAACTCAAAATGCACAAATCCCAATGTACACAAACACAATGTACACAAAACCCAACAAACACAAAATTCAAATTTACACAAAACCCAATGTACACAGAACCCAATGTACACAGAACCCAATGTACACAAACACAATGTACACAGAACCCAATGTACACAAAGCACACAAACACAATGTGCAGAAAACCAAACGTATACAAATCCCAAAGTACACAAATCCCAACGTACATGAAACCCAATCTACACAAATCACAATGTACACAAACCCCAAGTACACAAATCCCAACAAGCACAATTCCTAAAGTGCACAAATCCCAAAATCCACAATTCCCAACGTAAACAATTACCCACAGACAAACATAATATAGGGCCAATTTATAGCAGCCAGTTTACTTTGACCACCCCATGCGCCGCCCTGGTGTTCATCCTGTATGCAGAAAAATTAGGACCACAAGTGACCCCGTCCTCATGAGTGATCTGTCTGAAGGATTAAAATGGCGTGAACGTCGGCGTCGGGTTGTGAGAGCCGCCGCCGCCGCCGCAGTGAACTCCTCATCTGTTTAATGGCGGCTCTAATTCGGACTCTTTATCTGAACGATGGTGCTGATAATGAGGTCCAGCAGCCGGTCTGAGAGCCCCTCGCTCCTTTAACACCATTACTGAGATTAGAATTGTGAATCCGGACATGCACTCGTGAACTCTGGGATTTTATTTCGTGCTCGCGGTCCGTACGGAATCACCGAACAATTTAAATCATGGCAGTTTAAGATTTGGACATACTTCACATTTCTATCAACACATTTCATATAATGAGGACAATAGCTACTGTAGATTTTAGCTCCGTCATGATTGGGGGAGGATATAGCGGGGCGGGGGGGGGGGGGGGTGACTCCGACTGCAACGGACAAGTGCATCAAGAAGAGATCATAAATAGGTTGGGAACGCGAGCGGCCATATGGACTGCCATTGGTGCAGAAACCCGGAATGATGACGACACCTATGCGTAGCAATTCCTGTCTCTCCCTCACGGTGGCAGATTACTCACAAAGACATTAACAACCCCCATTCTAAAGCCCCAAACCCCATCTGTATGCAGGTATCTAGAACCTATCGATGGGAAGGTGTATCGCGATGGGTGGAAGTAGGTGGAGCCAATGGCGATGGACGTTGATGAGAGTAATTAAAAATGTTTAGGATTCAAATCTAAAGGCTGTGAGTTTAAATCCCAATCCAATAAGGTTACCAATGTGGGACCTTGAGTAACCCTCATTGCCTCCGGAGGTGGGGGTACTGTATCATGGTTGACCGAGTGTTCTGACCCCGACCATGTTGTGATATCTGTAAGTATCTTTGGATGTAACCATCAGCTAAAAAACACGCAAGTCCTCAGGTTTCCATTGGTGGAGCCAATGGAGATGGATGTTGATGAGAGTTTCAAATCTAAAGGCTGTGGGTTCAAATCCCCGGTACAATGAGGCTACCAATGTTTGTCCTTGAGCAAGACCCATAATGGTTGACGGCATCATGGTTGACCCAGTGTTCTGACCCCAACCATGTTGGGATACCTGTAAGTGGCTTTGGATGAAACCCTCAGCTAAAAACCACGCAAGTCCGCAGGTTTCTGGCTTCGATTGGTGGAGCCAATGGCGATGGACGTTGATGAGGGTAATTAATAATGTTTAGGATTCAAATCTAAAGGTTTTGGGTTCAAATTCCCATCCAATGAGGTTCCCAATGTGGGACCTTGAGCCCTCATTGCCCCTCATTACCCTAGGGGGTAGGGGTATGGCATCATGGTTGACCTAGTGTTCTGACCACAATCATGTTGTGATATCTGTAAGTTGCTTTGGATGAAACACTCAGCTAAAAATCACACAAGTGGATTCTGGTTTCCATTGGCGGAGCCAATGGACATGAATGAAAGCAATTAAAAATGTTTAGGATTCAAATCTGAAGGTTGTGGGTTCAAATCCCGATCCGATGAGGTTACCAATGTGGGACCTTGAGCAAGACCCAAAACTCTCATTGCCCCCGGGGTCCACATGACACAGGACAACATGAGACAGGGGGTCCTGTATCATGGTTGACCTTGTGTTCTGACCCCGAGCATGTTGGGATACCCGTAAGTCGCTTTGGATAAAACCCTCGGCTAAAAAACACCCAGGTTTCCCAGGTTTCTGGTTTCCATTGGCAGAGCCAATGAAGATAGACGTTGAGTGTTTCAAATGTAAAGGCTGTGGGTTCAAATCCCTGGTCCAAAGAGGCTACCAATGTGGGACCTTGAGCAAGACCCATAACCCTCATGCCCCATGGCTGACCCTGTGTTCTGACCCCGACCATGTTGGGATACCTGTACGTCGCTTTGAATGAAATCCTCAGCTAAAAACCACGCAAGTCCTCTGGTTTCCGTATATTTTCATCTCTTCGTAATCATGCCGTTCTTACCGTCCAGAAACAAGGGCAACAAAACAAGTGCTGAGTGCGAGGGGGGCTAAAAACGGACAGAGGTGGGGCAAAATGGGGCAAAACCTAATACAGCCACAATATATTACCAGGAACTAACACCCTCGTTAACCCTTTAAAGAGCGCTCAGCTTCATAAGTTTCACTTAAGCGGGCCGGCGCAGTCATTACGGGGTGGTAAATGGTATCTCGTGTCCGTAATAGGATAATAGCCCCACCGCCCCCCTGTGCTGGGAGCTGATAAATGGGAATGGGTTAATGAACGGTGTGTTAAGAGTTTGTGTGCATGAAGGTAATAAAGAGAAGAGCCGCTGTGCTCGGCGAGGCTCGTCTGATGCATGGAGTTCGGCTGAGGGCTGAAGAGGTTCGGGGTAAGATGGACATCAGGGACCCCCGGGGGAGAGGGGGGCAGTGCAAGATCAAGCACCTGTCCTGTGATGGAGCACATGAGTCTAAACTATCAATCAAACACTGAGAGCCAGAGAGATTCATTTAATGGCTGTCTTTTTGTAACACACACACACACACACACACACACACACACACACATAAAAATAAATTACGGGGTGTCGAGTTTTTTTTTTTTTTTTTTTTACAGAATCCGGTATCCTGTTACTCAGTCATCAGTGTTCAGTTTAAAAACTCGACTCGATTCAATTCCATCCATCCATTATTCTCCACTTTATCCTCTAGTACGGTTGGGGTGGGGTTCCCCATGCCCATCCAGGGGGGAACGCTTCGGGCGCTGGGCAGATACACCCAGGACAGGACGCCAATCCATCTTTGGACACACACTTACTCATACAGACACACTCTATATGGGGCAATTTGGAGAATTCAATTGACCTTGACCCATATTTTTGGACTGTGGGAGGAAACCGGAGAACCTGGAGGAAACCCATGCGGACACGGGGAGGACATGGAAACTCCACCCAGTTTGGGATTCGTACCTGGAACCCCCAGCGCTGAGAGGAGAACCTGCTAAACCACTAAGCCACCGTGCCATCCAGGTTGTGTATTATTGCCATATAACAGCTTTTTCCTGTGATTTATTTACAATAATGCTACGCCCGCGGCACGGTGGCTTAGTGTTTGGCATGTTCTCCTCTCAGCACTAGGAATTCCCGGTTTGAATCCCCATCTGGGTGGAGTTTCCATGTTCTCCCCGTGTCCGTGTGGGTTTCCTCCGGGTTCTCCAGTTTCCTCCCACAGTCTAAAAATATGGATCAAGTCAATTCAGTTCTCCAAATTGCCCCATATAGAGTGTGTCAGTGTGAGTGAGTGTGCTCAGCGATGGATTGGTGCCCTGTCCTGGGTGTATCTACCCAGTGCCCGAAATGTTTTCCCCTGGATGGGATGAAATGAATGAATGGAATGCCACGCCCTCGTGTAGCTTATAGCTTTATTATCCAGATGTTCTAACACACAGCAGTTTCGTATGAATATGAGAACAATGAGTCCCACAGACTGCCCACCAACACAAAGCCCTCAGGACCGGAGAGAGAAGGCCGGAGTAGAACGATCCATCCCCATCAGAGCTGAAATGAGAACCAGCGGGACCTTCGACGGGAGGTCAGCTCCCCTGACAACCGCCCAGAACGGCTACAGACTCCCCGCCACGTCACGCACCCTCACCACGTTCTGCCTCCTTCAGCCCAAGAGGTAACAATAGGCTTTATCAGCCGCCACAAATGAGACAGAGATGCTGTGCTGTGAACGGCCTCGTCTCTGAGACGTTCTCCTGGATTAAGATCTGAAGACAGAGGAGGTCACGGAACCAGGCAGGGGCGTCGTTAGAGCTGGACTTTGGGGGCTGTAGCCCCGGATGTTTTGTCAGTAGCCCCGGATCAGATGAGAGCTGCTTTCTCTGAAGCCTCTCCTCCAGCAGAGGGACCGAACGATGGAGTCACTGTCAGCTGTTTGTGTTTCTAAGCTCTGTGTGTGTGTGTGTGTGTGTGTGTGTGTGTGTGTGAGGGAGACAGATATTTTTCGGCAGTATCGGGAGTAAAGTTACCGTAATAACTGTATGTTGTCTGTAAAGAGCAGCTTCTCAGCTTTCAGAAACCGTCAGAATTTTTTTCTGAAGGCGCAAACTTTAGCAGAGTTACGGTATTTAAAGCAAAACCTCGTTAAAACTCTTATATCTGCGACTCGTAAAACAGATTCATGCTTTTCTGCCGAAGCTCAGGTTCATTTATTCAAACATTATCAGCCAAAACCATCATTTATTAGAACTGAATGTGCTCTCCACTGCAGACAGACATATTTCATTCATTATCTTCCACTTTATCCTCTATTAGGGTCGTGGGGGGGTGTTCCCCATGCCCATCCAGGGGAGAACGTTTCGAGCGCTGGGCAGATACACCCAGGACAGGGGGGCAATCTATCTCTGGACACACACTCACTCACACACACACACTCTATATGGGGCAGTTTGAAGAACTCAATTGACTTGATGTTTTTGGACTATGATAGGAAACCGGAGAACCAGGAGGAAACCCACGTGGACACGGGGAGAACATGGAAACTCCACCCAGATGGGGATTCGAACCGGGAATCCAAAGTGCTGAGAGGAGAACATGCTAAACCACTAAGCCACCGTGCCGCCGACATATTTCATATGTAATATAATTTATAACTAATATAACTAATGAAAGGTGGCACAGTGGCTTGGTGGTTTAGCATGTTCTCCTCTCAGCACTAGGGATTCCTGGTTTGAATCCCCATCTGGGTGGAGTTTCCATGTTCTCCCCGTGTCCACTTGGGTTTCCTCCAGGTTCTCCGGTTTTCTCCCACAGTCCAAAAACATGAATCAAGGTCAATTGAGTTCTTCAAATTGCCCCCATATAGAGTGTCTGTGTGAGTGAGTGTGTTTAGTGATAGATTGCCCCCCTTTTCTGGGTGTATCTGCCTAGCGCCCGAAATGTTCTCCCCTGGATGGGCATGGGGAACCCCCCGTGACCCTAGTAGAGGATAAAGCAGAAGATAATAGATGGATGGATGGAAGATTAATATAGACATTTGGAGACGACCACACCCATTGGGTTAGCTATATACACAAGCTGCGTTGCTATTTAAACGACGCAGATGGGCGGGGCCGCGTTGTTGTAATGCGTTCTCAAAGACACGTCAAATAAAGGAATTCTGGGTACTCACCAGCACACTTAGTTCGGGCTCTGAGAGGTGGCCCCGGGGCCCCTGTACCGCCGTCCAGCGGACGCGTCAGGAGGACGCTGATCTCGTACTCTGTGTCTGGCGTCAGGTGGCCGATCTTGTGAGACGCCTTGTCCACGGGCTGCAGGTCGTACATGGTTCCGGACACGGTGCGGTACTCCACCTCGCGGCTGATGATGGGGCCGTCCCCGTTGATCGAGTTGGCGTTCAGCTGAATCCATAAGTACGTGGCCCCCACCGCCGTCAGCTGGGGGGGGGCGATGGGCACCGGGGGTTCTGCAGAGAGAGGAGAACGCTGAGCGCGCTGAGCTTCAGAGGCCAAGAAAAAAGACTGATTATTAATGTAAACAACAGCTGCCACAACTACTATAATCCCTTATAAAAAGTTGTCAGAACTACTACAATTCCACATAAACAACAGTTGCCATGACCACTATAATTCCTTAAAAAGCAAAGGTTGCCACAACTACTATTATCCCTCATTAACAACAGTTACCACAACTACTATTATCTCACATAAACAATGTTTGCCACAACTAATAGAATCCCTTATAAAATGTTTGCCACACTACTACAATACCTTATGAACAGTTGCCAAAACTACTACAATATCTTATGAACAGTTGCCACAACTACTGCAATACCTTATGAACAGTTGCCACAACTACTACAATACCTTATGAACAGTTGCCACAACTACTACAATCCCTTACGAACAGTTGCCACAACTACTACAATACCTTATGAACAGTTGCCACAACTACTGCAATACATTATGAACAGTTGCCACAACTACTACAATCCCTTACGAACAGTTGCCACATCTACTATAATTCCTCATAAACAACAGTTGCCACAACTACTATAATCACTTATGAAAAATTGCCACAACTACTTTTACCCCTCATAAACAATGATTGCCACAACTACTACAATCCCTCATAAACAACAGTTGGCACAACTACTATAATCCCTAATGAACAGTTGCCACAACAACTATAATTCCTCATAAACAACAGTTGCCACAACTACTATAATCACTTAAAAAACAATGGTTGCCACAACAACTATTATCCAACATAAACAATGATTGCCCGAACTACTACAATCCCTCATAAACAACAGTTGCCACAACTACTATAATCCCTTAATAACAGTTGCCACAATGCTATAATTTCTCATAAACAACAGTTGCCATGACCACTATAATTCCTTGAAAAACAATGGTTGCCACAACTATTATCATCCCTCATTAACAACAGTTGCTGACGATATTCTTTCTTTTGAGGCTTAATTGTTGCTTACATTTACATTTACATTTGGTCATTTATTGGACGCTTTTATCCAAAGCGACTTACAAGGTGAGCACAGGGTTCATCACAACGTTTCTGGAGCAATGAGGGTTAAGGGTCTTACTCAAGCACCCACATTGGTAACTTCAGTGGACCTGGGATTTGAACCCCCAACCTTCAGATTGGTAGCCCAATGCCCTGACCACTGAGCCACCGCGCCCCCTTCAAAATAAACATTTGCTGATTGATGGAAGACACGTCTCTCTTTCATTAAGTGGACAGATTTAGAATGCCTGTGTTATCAGGTTGAATCTGGGTGGTTGTGTGCGATTTCAGACTGGTTGGTCCATGCGTGGTTCTTGCCCCCACCCTTCGCGCTGGCGTGTGCGTTGCAGGCTGGCAGCGCAAACGCCCCGTCTGCACATTTCTCACTAATAGAGAAAGCACATGCAGCGGTGCTTGGTAGGTTCTCTTGCTGTTTAAGCTGTTTCCGCTTCAGAGGGAGAGCTGACTGAGGGTTCTGCGCCATTCCGAGTACACCTCTGATCTTAAAACCGCCCAGAGGTGCACAGAGTGAGTTTATTAAACGGATTAATGACAGATCGGACTCTCTGATTCATTAACACAAAGATTTCATCACCATTACATTAAGTGTGCTAGCTTTGAGGCTGCATCCCACATTATATGGAAAGACTATCTGGCCCCAGGGGCAGTTCTGAGTGATGGACGCTGACCACAGGGCTGTTACACTGCAGCCAAAATGATCATCAACCGGGATTTAGATTTATTACAGATGCTTTCCAACTGCACTGATCGATCAGGATGGAATTATTGGCTTAAAGTAAGAATAAATAAGCTTGTTATACTGTCTGTCCGTCTGTGTGTGTCGGTGTGTGTGTGTGTGTGTGTGTGTGTGTGTGTGTGGGTCTGTTCTGTAAACCCAAGAACACAGCATGTTATGCGCACATAGTAACATATGTTGACCTGCGCGTGTATGAGACGCTGTCTGAGTCATAAGGTGTCATGTACAGAACACACATCCCGCAGACAGCTGTCCATCCCGTAATGACCCCAAACAACAGCCCCAGTAACCCATAATCCCTCCAATCACAGCCGGCCAATCAGACATCACCTGAAACGAACCATATAATCTGAATCCCATTCAGACGCCTCGGTAAACAAGGGACGGTGGAATAAAAACACCTTTAATTATATATAGTAGATATATTCTATTAAATAATAATATATATATATATATATATATATATATATATATATATATATTATTATTAATATTATTATTATTATGGAATATATGGCAACCTTTGTATATGCAAGGTTATAGAAGATGAGCAAAATGTTTTTAATGGAATTAAATATATATATATATATATATAAGAAATATCATAGAACATGTGGCAACATTTAAAAGACATTATAAAAGATGTGGCAGCCTTTGTATATAAGGGGGTTATGGACAAAGTCTTACTCACATACACTCACTCACTCACACAGACACACTCTATATGGGGCAATTTGGAGAACTCAATTGACTTGATCCATGTTTTTGGACTGTGGGAGGAAACCGGAGAACCTGGAGGAAACCCATGCAGACACGGGGAGAACATGGAAACTCCACCCAGATGGGGATTCAAACCGGGAATCGCTAGTGCTGAGAGGAGAAAATGTTAAACCACTAAGCCACCGTTCCTCCCTTATTATTATTAATATTTGTTATTATTATTATTATAAGGCTGTTCTGTTGTCAAACAGATGGACTACAGTCTGGAATTGTAGAACTACAAAGTCCATCTTTACAGGAAGTGGAACCTGGGAACATGGACATTAGGTGGAGCATAGTCTTTTAATTAATCGATTATTTAATAATCATAATATTGATGTACATGGCAATGAGGTCCAACTACAACACAGATAAAGAAACAGAGAGTTCATTCCTCTCTGCACATGTTGACGTATTAATGGGATGACTGTAACTGTGACAGCACTGTGTCGGTTCTCGACTCTGAATGGACCATTATCAGAACCACATCTGCTCGACGGCGCCCTGTGGAGTACGGTTCTGTTTAAGGATGCGGCCAAGGACTTCCACACCGGGCTCAGGACCACAGGACCACAGGACCACAGAACCACAGGACCACAGAACCACAGGACCACAGAACCACAGGACCACAAGACCACAAAACCACAGGACCACAGAACCACAGGACCACAGAACCACAGGACCACAAAACCACAGGACCACAAAACCACAGGACCACAGGACCACAAAACCACAAAACCACAGGACCACAAAACCACAGGACCACAGAACCACAGGACCACAAAACCACAGGACCACAAAACC